>JANJGK010004728.1:52500-57108 GCA_039081455.1 Macrobrachium rosenbergii | reverse complement strand
ACAGTACGCATCGCGTTTGAACATTTTTATGGAAACATAAAATTTAATATGTCTGTTCTAAATTAAACTTTGGAGTTGGGAAACATTTGGAAATAGGAAAACTAGCACCTTAACAGGGATTAAGTATAAAATCTCATTGTTATCAAACTTCTTAACGTGCTCAGTAGTCTCAGTTTAACTTGATGTGGATGGCCAAAGTTTTTCGTTCTTTTGTTGTACTTTTTCTCTTTAGCTAAATATTGTTATCTATATGTTGGCTGTGGCAGTGTTAACGAAACGTGGCAAAGAAAAACTTGCGCATAATGGATACTTCTACGTCTCTGACAGAGGAAGCAACATTGATAGTGACCTGAAATTTTAGTACAGAATCAGCGGAGTCTCCAGAGTCACGGATTGTACTGTATTGCTGAGGAATGTTTGACAGCCATCGGTAGCTAGTCTAGCTGTCATTCCTAATATATCTGCTTTGAGAGAAATAACACGTAGAGAGCGCAATTTAGTGATGAGCGACCAGACCAGTCCTGAAATTTATCATGAATTCATCATCAGGGGTCGAGGGGTGGGGGCCATAACACCAAATGGCACGCTAAAACTGAGCATTCTAAACAATATACAGGCCTAAATGATTACTTGATCGCTTTGGTCAACTGAATTTCTTATAAATCACTGTTGACCAAAATTACCACTTTTAACACTTATTTGGTCTCGCACCCAAATAGCTTGAGCCAAAAGCCCGGAGCCAAATCATTCGGTGCCTAAAGGGCAGAACCAAATCGACGCAAATACACACACGCACACACATACACACACATATATATACATATATATACATACACACACACACACACACACACACACACACACACACATATATATATATATATATATATATATATATATATATATATATATATATATATATATATATATATATATATATATATATATATATATATATATATATATATATATATATATATATATATATATATATTATTTATATATATTGATATCTTTAAGTTAAAAAAACAGTGATCGATAGTCTAAAGTAGAGTCTGATTTCTCATTTTTTTAAACCTTATAGCCTATTTGGGCTGAATAAATCAGATTGAGCTTGCAAGGATATTGATGTTTATTAATAATACTCTGTCACTGCAACTGTAAAATTTAAAATCTCGCCTTGTCGAATGACCTGAAGTTCGTTGCAGTAAATGTGGAGAACCTTCCTTTGACAAGTATTTAACAAAATCATAATACACAGTAATCAGGGATACAATAAAATAATATTGCTATAAACAATAAAGATGAGAATGAATAAGGAATTTATCAGATTTATTGTACTAAAATCCAAGTAAAATGAAATTTTTAATGTTTATTAAAACGATTTAAATTAACACTTTTAACACCACTGATAGGAACAAGTTAACAAAATTCAGTGCGATGGAACTGCGCTTTTAAATTATTAAAGAAGTATGATCTAGGTCCTAGGACACTTGTACAGAAGTTATCACATTATCAAATGACACTGCTCTATAAAAATAAGTACATTTTAACACTGGATCTTTACAAAGTAATCATTTCGGAGGAATGACGAAATAGGTGAATCTGTTGTGCATTCTTCCCGCTCCGGGCACATTCACAGTGCTACATAATCCTGCGCTCGAATACTTTTGTGTCCCAATTTCTAATATATATATATATATATATATATATATATATATATATATATATATATATATATATATATATATAAATTAGGATGAGCAGAGTCGAATCAAAACGAAATCAGTGTCGCACTAGAAATACACAAATTTCAGCCGGTAAGCTGAGGTTGGTCAGCGCCTGATAATTATGACATCACTATTATAATTATAGATGAAGTGTAACAGAGGTGATCTGAGATTACAGCTAAGTTTTTAAAACAACGGATCTTTATCCGATGATTCCCGGTACTAAAACTGCAGTACGAAATACACAAAGGTAGTATTGGGACATATTTACAATCTGTGCAGTGACTCGACCAACTGGAATGGAATGTAGAATACAGGCCAAAGGCCAAGCTCTGGGACCAATGAGGTCATTCAGTGATGAAAGGGAAATTGAGAATAGAAAGTTTTGAAAAGTGTAACAGGAGGAAAAAATCGCAGTTGCACTATGAAATAATTGTTAGGAGAGTTTGCATAGCAAGATGGGAGAAAGAGAATATGATCGGAGGTACAGTAAAAGGAATAAAAGGGATTGCAGCTAGGGTCCGAAGGGACGCTGCAAATAATCCTTAAGTAATGCCTACAGTGCACCGCGTGAGGTGCACTGACGGCACTACCCCCAACGGAATAAGCCAATTGGAAGTCTAAGGTCTCACTTAACCTAACCAAACAATGAATTGTAAAAAACCTGGAAATTCTGAGAGCAAAAGACCGAACCGTCTGCAAGTATTTGATCTGGGTGCACAACCCATCTAACACGGACAAACTCGCATAGGCATAGCAATTCGGAGATGGTTATCAATTATGATTTTAATACTGGGTCAATGTCCAGAACAACTCCGCGGTGAGGTATAAGAAAATAGGTCACACTATAATTTTCACAATATAAAATAATAAAACTTTGTCTCTGAACACTTTTTGAGGAGATTCACCATATCCGAGATATTAATGATTATCTAATCGGCATCCTCGAAAATTTTCTAAGTCGTTTGTTTACATCCAGTAGCACTTCGTGTACTTGATCTTACTGGAGTTAGTTCGAAAATGAGGTTTTTTACTGTAATGTTTCTCAGAAAGAGAGTAATGTTTCTCAGAAAAACCAGTTCCCCATCGAATGATTTTCGATTTTTGCAAATCGGGTTTTTGGTTGGGGGATTTCGTTAGAAAGTGTATTTTTACCTACTAAATATTTATTATACGTTCTTGACGGTTTATTTCCATTAATCTTTGCTTTTTTTACGTTTTTCTCATAGAAAATTTAGTAAGTAATGAATAGCTACCTCTTCCAATCAACTTTTGTCTTGTCGTCACGTGATTATACTACCCAATTACAACGCTTTGTTTCGGCGGAGTAATATATATCCCGGCGTTCCAGCAATTCTTTTTCAGTAACTTCAGTCTGATAATCTGATTTGGTCTGTTGTAATGGCTGAAGCTGTTCCTTCTCCGAGCGGTGTCGCTGTTCTGGATAGCAGGGATTTACCCATTTCGTGTCCTGATTGTTACGTTGGCTATGGCCAATTTTGGTCAATATACAGTGGCAATACAGACAAGTTACTACAGTATTGTCAGGATCATTGTCTTATTTTAAAAAGTAAGGTTTGTCCAACTTGTAATCACTTGTGCCGGTTGAACATTGCTGACAGGAGTTTTCGATGTGATAGGCATTATGTAACTGCCGGTCGGCGTAAAAAAAGGTGTAACTTTTACGCCTCCATTTTTAAAGGTACGTGGTTTGAAAAATCTCATTTAGATTTTGAAACGGTTATAAAGTTTGTATTACTCTTTGTGCAAGACTTTTTTTCTTATAAAGCGGCATCAGAAGAGTTACAACTTAATAAGAATACAATAAACGATTGGTCGTCTTTCTGTCGGGAAGTGATTGTGAATTGGGCATTTGTACAGAAAAAGAAAATTGGTGGCCCCGGCAAAGTGGTGGAAATAGACGAGAGTAAATTTGGGAGGAGGAAATATAACGTGGGGCGTGTAGTGGAGGGCCAGTGGGTCTTTGGGGGTATATGTAGGGAAACAAAAGAGTGTTTCATGATTCCAGTGGGAGACAGAACCACTGCCACGTTACTTCCCATTATCAAGGAGTATATAGAGCCGGGCACTACTGTAATTTCAGACTGTTGGCGTGCTTATAACTGTTTGAGTAATGAGGGATTTCAACATTTGACCGTAAATCATAGTATTAATTTTGTTGATCCTTCCAGCGGAGCTCATACAAATAATATTGAGAGACGGTGGCTGCAGGCAAAATCGAAGGTACCCAAGTTCGGACGTCGGACATACAATTTTGTGGGTTATTTGTCTGTGGCCTATTTTAAGTCTGTCTACCACCACAGCCATTACCGTCTTCACGCCTTCTTCAAGTCTGCAGCTGATTTATACAAACCGACCCCATGAAGGTAAATTATTTGTGTGGTTTTTTTGGCTTGGTGATTTTTGCCATTTTTCCTGCCAGTATATACGAGCCTGCCAAGAATCTTTATAAATGCGGATAAGGCGCGCAGCGCCGTTCCGCCACCCCTTTGCAGTTAAGGCATGTTTCGCTATATTTCAAAATGTGTTTTTTCCCCCACCCGAAACCCAAAAATCCCAAATTATCCCCTAAATTGTTGTTGCAAATTTGTTTTCCTGCCTCCACCAAAATTATAACTAAAATGTAAGATTTGTCGTGTTTTCAGTACTTTTTCACTTCTTGTGTTCATGAAACACCCAAAATTGGGTGTTTCCTCATCATAAGAAGTGGTCTAAAACGCTTTAAATATGAAAAATATTACATTTTACTTTTAATTTTGGTACTTTATGCATGCGGAGTTCTTCTGGACATTCACCTAATACTGTAATAATACGCTCCCATTCTTTTGTTTAAATTTGCTGTAGTAACCTCATGCAA
>JANJGK010004728.1:30000-47500 GCA_039081455.1 Macrobrachium rosenbergii | reverse complement strand
AAGTTTTTACGTATAAAAGTGTCCGTGCATTTAGCAGAGACCAACGACATGCCAATGTTATAATTTGAATATTATTATATTAATCCTGCGCACATGAGATAGGCAATAGTTTAATGGCCATGAGGGTATTAAGCACAAATTTTCAATGCTAAACAAATTAAAACAACAAAATGAATCCAACAACATTATCATAACTATCCGTGTTGATTTCGTGTGATCTCTTATCGGCCCTCATTCAGACAATCACAATGGCCTCTTTTATTTGTCAGTTACTGTTTATTTTATTTGTCAGTTATCATTTATACTGTAGTTATCTTGAGGCAACTTTCCTATGGTGTAATTGCTTATTCATAGATATATCTTTAATGTTTATGTGCTTTTAGTTATAAGCTGATTTACTGAATAGTCTATGTAGAGTGCTCGCAAACTTGTCTTAAACTCTCTTTGTTACATCTTGATTCCATTTACCAGTTGAATGGGCGGTCAGATCGATAATAGCTAAATGGAAACAAAAATACAGGTAAGCCCTTTAAAGGCCTGTAAATAATAAGGAAACGAATAAAAACTGAGAAAAAAAAAAACAATCAGTTTAGAGTACCATTACAACTTTTCATAAACTTACAGGCAACAAATCAGTCGAAACACCAACGGAGCGTCTGTTACCAGCTGACAGGAAGGCGGGCAGACCTGAATGCCGAGTTGTCTCTCGTCGGGTGCCATAACGTTCATTTGAATACCGAGGCTTCTCTGGAATTGAGATGGAATGTAGGATTAAAGCTGGAAGCAAAGCACGATACTCTGCATCACAACGAAACAGTATGCAATATTGAGTAAACCATTGTTAGTTTGTAACAGCTCAATAAAAAAGAAAACGTGTTCAAGTTAACAGTATTTTATTGACAGCCTCTGTTATGACGACCAATTTGGTAAAAATAAGGTTGCATAGAAAAATGCGAAAGGAAATGAAACTTGCTTGGAAAAAGCAATGGCATAGCTTAATAAACCACCAAACAGGGAAATCATATTGGAATAGTAACACGATATGAATACAAGAACAAATCTTCTGCAAGTACAAAAGACTGTCGTATTCAGATTGTAACGACTCAAAGTGCATTACCTAAAGAAACAGATTTATGATGCTCCACGGGCCTATCGGTAACCAGGTTTATAAAGAAATTTGGTATTGCATGCACAACACACACACACAGAACACACACACACAGAGAGAGAGAGAGAGAGAGAGAGAGAGAGAGAGAGAGAGAGAGAGAGAGAGAGAGAGAATCTAAGTGCGATAAATTGGGCAATTACTTTCAAAACAGGACACTAAAATTTAACGTTATAGATTGCTGCACTTATTAACTGCACTTATGATTAAATAAGTTTTTTCTAAGTGAGAAAAAGGCGAAATAATTTTAGTTAAACGTAAAACTTATTTAAAGGCAATACAGAAATTTACTGCATCTGAAAGTGAGAGTGTGAAAGAAAGAGCTTTTCCCTTTGACAAAATGTTCTCGCTTGTGTGTTTCTTCTGTTTGCTTTGCTGTCCACATGTTATTTTCCTGTCTGTTTCAGAGTTCCTTTCACCCATAAATCCTTTTATTATATGGTTTTTTCCACTACTATTTGTGGCCTCGAGTTGCTTTTCGCTCCTCTCAAATATTCCTTTTTCACTTTCTTTTATAGTCACCTCTTTCTTCTCTCGTCGACGTTTTAGTTTCGCTTTCATGCTCTATGGTACTTCAACCCTTCCCCCTTTCCACTCTTTGCCATTCGGTTGAGTTCCTACAACTGAACTCGTATATGCGGGCGTGAATGTATATATGGACACTTCCGAAGGTTTTCAGTGACTTTGGTTCATGCATGAGGGTATGGGTGTACGCAAGAATTCACACATTACTTTGAATTTCAATGTAGATAACATACTTATTGGTAGTTACAGCTAAACCCATGCTTATTGGTAGTTATATCTACGTACTTTTGGAAACTTAACCCCATTTAACGCTAAATATTCTATTACTCCATTTAACGCTAAATATTCTATTAAAGTTATATCCTTTCATCCGTTGAAACTTACAATAAGTTTCCCCTAATAGTAATCCCATTTCTCAAATTAATACCAATGGGTATGAAATGGTTTGGAACAGATCAAGACAGTAAAATTTTAGCATTCCTCTGCCTTCAATTTTCTTAAAAATTTGAGATTTGTAATTCCAATTTAGAACTAAAGCAAAATCTTACTTATTAAACTTAATCCCCGTCTCCTAATATAAAGGTAGCACCTTAGTTCATAGAGTTTGTAAACGTTAACCGTTCAGACTAGCCTAAATAGGCAATTACCATCCTAGAAAGTAAAAATATTTTCCTCCTTCTCGTCTTGCAAGTCTTAATTATTATGTAAGCTTCTATATTTAACCACCTTTCTTTCAGTGTCAATGACCCTCTATCTACTAAGTATCAATAAAAAAGTTTGCGCGCTTGAAAACTGAAGATATACTACAAAGACATTTACTTGCATTCTTAACTATATGATTTTAATCTTTATTGGGTTTTATTAATTATATGTAATTCACTTAACTAAAATTTTTAGTTGAATGGGATCTTGCGATTTTCACAGTAAATGTTACTTTAGGTCTCAAATTTTTTTCAGTACCGTTACTATAAAACTAATTTTCTCATTTTTAATTTTAATTACCACGACGTACAGTAATTGATTGAGCTTTTGTACGAAGAATTACATAATTATCAATGTAATATTTTATTGACATTGCAAAGCACTCACCCAGTTAAATATTCCCATTTAGCTTCAGGAACCTTCCTTGGAAGGTATTTTTAATTAGACGTGTTTAAATTTTAAGCTGCTGGACGCAGCCTAAACTGTCTGGACATCCACGATTCTTCAATCATTTCAAGTTGCCTTGCAGGCAACTCATTTTAAAGTTACAGTAATCCCAGACTATCTCCTACTCTTGGTACTTTGCTTATTGGACATTCTATTTCATGGAAGTATACTTCTCACAAAATGTTCAAGTTATAAAAGTCTAAAAAAGATTCAATTTGAATAATTTATCACATTTTGTATTTATGTCTAGATAACTAAATAGTTAAGGACATCCAGAATAGTAAAAATAGTCTAATATTTATTAGCTTCTATGTCAAGGGATATTAGGCAATATTTAAAAGTAGGATAAATGTGTATGTTAATCTGAATAAGAAATAGTTCACAGTAACTTTTTCCAGTTAATCTGTACAGACTTTTCATCTAGAAAGCTTGAAAATTTAACGTAAAAATTAAGAAAATCTTATTAGATATTAAGAAATCAGTAATATCAATAAATAAAGTGGTAACATTTTGAGCTATGAAAGTTTCGAAAACACGTAAATCAAGGGGTCAGAAATGCAAAATTGAAACACTTAAGAAAAAACGCCAATGAGAAAGTACATTATACGATTAAATATATTTGTAACAACTTTTTACACTCGAAGCCAAAAAGCGGTGAAACTCAACATTTAAAACCAGAAGGGAGCTAAGCACCTGTAATTTCGTCAGGCAGTCTCCGAGTAGTTTGTCTTCTGTTAACAGCTTTGAAGTCAGCAGGTAATATCCCTTCCTGCATAATGCTTAAACTTGAGTACAAAGTTACTTCATTCCTCACACATCCTTGAATGTGTTGTACAGAACTCCAAACTGGCCTGCAATTAACACATTTGTCATGAAGCAAAAACGTTAACATACACAAGTAGAAATTTATTTAACATAGGCCAATAAAAAAAAAAAAAAACTTTAAACTTTAATAAGGCTTCAAATTTAACTACATTTTAAAAGCAGTTATTTTGAAAGGAATAGCTTTGTAGTATTCATATTAGTAAATCACGACATTAACAAAGTGTGGCTCGCAACAACAAAGTACTTTAATTTGTCAATATTACCATAATTAAAAATAAATCTACTAGCCAGATTCTATAAATTTCTTTAAAATGAAACCTTTAGAATTAAATGCTAACCTACTGTCAAGTTTCAAACAAAACTATTGAGTTTGAAAAAAAACTTTAGTTTGAGGTTTAATTTGAAAAGTTGCATATTGACAGCATAATTAGGTTTCCAATTTAAAAGCTTTAGTCTGTTCACAAAGGGTTTTCAATGAACGGTCTAGAACCATCAAACTATTACTTACCACTTGGAGGTAAACCAGTAGTGGCTTCTTCGAAAGACCCAGTGAACTTAAGGAGCTGGCCCAAAGACCTACTACTAATCCATGGGGTACCCCCACCAGCTCAGGGTCGGGCAGTCTTGTAGTTTGAAGAGTAGTTCATGCATGGGAGATATCTTGGGTGAATTCTTCGGTCTACTGTTGAAGCTTATCTTGACATCGGCACGAGACCATAACATACCTGTAAACAGCACAGACTTTAGTATTACGCACAAATAGATCAAATGGCAAGTTGAAAAAGTCTTATTGCTATTTCGGACTTTGAAGATTGCTTTGTTGTAATAAAGTATGCCACATCCAACAATTTATTGTTGCTGGATTAAGAGCTAAACTATATGAAAAGAATGACTAAAAACAAAACGATTGTGCAATGGTATGATATATAAAAAAACTACAACAAACGAAGTCAAAAAGAATGACTAAAATCAAACGATTGTGCAAAGGTTTGATTTTTTAAAAATCAACAAATAACTGACTTAAGTCATTCTGCAATGAAATCCACTCTAAAAAACGTATTCCACCCTACGTAGAAACTAGAGTGGTGTCAAGCAAAACACCTGCAACCAAAAAATCAACCAAAAATTTATAAGACTTTTACACGCAGAAAAGCGTATTGAAAAATAGGTAAAAGTAAACGAGCAAGTACACGAAGTATAATGCGAAATTAAATAGTGATGAAAAAAATATTTAGAAAAGTTTTCATGAACTTCTTTTTTGACTTTATAACTATACTAAAAAGTAGATTCAGATTTATATCACTAGTTGGCTCGTCACAAGAAAAATTCTTAGCTACGAAATTTTAGATAGCTCTTCAGTGACAAGAAAATCTTAGATTACAAACACCTCTTGAGTGTTTAATAAAGTTTTTTTTATTACCGATCTTACTAACGTCAAACACCTTACTGCTATCAAACAAGGCAATCCAGGTTCAAGAAATATAAGTGATAAACACCTTACTGTGATCAAACAAGGCAATCAAATTCAAAAATATAAATGATCAAACAAGGCAATCCATGTTCAAAAAATATAAACGATAAAACACCTTACTGTGATCAAACGAAGCAATCCAGGTTCGAAAAATATAAATGACAGCGATGAAATACCAACGTTAAATTCACCAGGAACAAGGTATTTCCTATTTAGATAACAGAATTAAGAGCAACCGTGGAACTAAAATTCGAAAACAACGCGATGGTTTCACTCAAGAACACTTACCCTTATAAGACACGTCAACTGTCTTCATCTCCAAGTCAAACCACTTTTAAGAAGTCACTAGATAAAACGGCACTTGCACTTCACATAACCAAAACAACACTTCAAAAATACAGTTTCACTAGACTACCGCGCCACTTCAAACAGACAAACATCCAACTGTTACTAGAGAGAAACAGTGAGTAAGCAATGAACTGATTCATTTACACTGAAATCACCGTTTCTTCCGTCTCCAGCCAGGGATGATAAATGATGAAACAGCCACTCAGGATTGGCAGCCTTTGGCAGATCGAACGTAAAGGATTATATATACAAATATTATGAAAGTGTCGCTTTCCTCTTTTGGGAATCTTTCCATTAAACCGTATCCCTTCACTTTGCTACTAGTTTTGGACTTTACATTTGTCTCTTGATCTTTGGTGACGTATTATTATTATTGCTAGCTGTAGTAGTAGTTCTGGTAGCAGTTTATTATATTATTATTACTACTATTATTGAATGTTGTAACAAAATACTCTAAAAGCTCCATGGGAAAAATAACCTGGATGAATGCAGCTCTATTCTTCTTTCAACCATCTCTCTCTCTCTCTCTCTCTCTCTCTCTCTCTCTCTCTCTCTCTCTCTCTCTCTCTCTCTGACCCGACAGCAATCATCGCCCGTTTCATATCTTTTCTGAGTGCCTGACAGAAGACGCAGGTGACGTAAATGCGAATTTATAGAGAATAAGAACAAAGAAAAGACAGGTTTCCGGCGTCAAAGATAAAGATTTGTGAGAGATTGGGGTCTCACTTTTGTTCAACATCTGTCGTGTTTATTTGTTTTGTTTTATCCTTTCTAAATTCGCTTATGGTGATTCTGAGCTGTTGAAACTTCCGGGTCTCCTATGTTAATCTTGTAGCAAGATACACTTTTATTTTGGAAGTAAATGTACTCAATTATACAAAATTAACGCTCTTCTCATTACATATCACGTTAGGCAGGTTAACTTGCGCCAAATATTTTGTCTGCATTTGCATGAAAATATTTTTGGGGGAACGCGGAAATAAAACGGAAATAATTGAACCCATTGCGCTGAAAGAATGGGTGTCGTCAAATGATGTTTGTTAAAATTTGGCAAATATAATCTAAGTTGAAATAAAGTGGTAAACTTTCTTGTAACCTTATTTTGTTTTAAGTAAAATAAAACAAAAATATGAAATATATAAATTAAATTTCTGTTTTGAACGACTTTAATATTTGTAAAAAGAATTTTTGTTTCAATCTCTGTTGCGTTGTTAACAATTGCGATTTGATTTCTGTAAGTATTAATTCGTTACAATGGTAAAAACTAATTCTCGCCTATTATAGACGAAATCACTTGTAAGGAAATGTTTGTAAATTACTGTTGAACAATTATGAGACATGGTTTATTAGTTTTCTAAACCGTTTAAAGCTTTAATAAACATAGAGCATTCTGGCCTTAAGAAAAAAGAATACTTTTTGGTACAGTACATTCATTGTCATAAATTGTATTTCGTTATTATGATCATAAGTGGATATCCATTTTCCCCGGGAAAATCATTCTTTCTTATTTTACGTTCATTCTCATAAAGTTTATTTAAATAGGAACACTATAAAATCATTTCTATCGTCAAGGGCAAAAGAGTATTTAATGGCGTTCTTGGAGACCACCACGAATATTTGCGGGTTAGTGTTTTCGACGGAATTTCATATTGACGGAAATGCAGCTGCCGCTATCCGTCGAATATTGGCCCGGGGCCCTCAAAGAAATTCAATAAAGCCTCTTCAGAAACGTTTGAAGCCGGCACAGTGATGGGAGGGTGACCTTTGTGTGGTTACACGTGCAATCGCCAAGGCGGGTCTCCGGCCACTTTGTGACCCATTTAGCTCGTTCTGTAAAGCAGATATAACCCTTGTGCTATATCGCCCTCTTTTATCCAGGTTTGTGTATGGGAGGAAGGGTGATTCCTTTCCTGTCTCCACACAGGAACAATAATTATCGATGCAGTGAAGGAATTTTTTTTTCATTTTGTCACATTACCTACTTACAGTTTTTTTTTTATTCACAGAATTCTTTGACTAAATCCATATTTATATATAAGTAAATTTCATTGATCTCTTTTTCCATGAAGAAATCACAGGGCTTTTGTAAACCAATTTTTCTGTCTTCAGTTAACATTATTATGTGCTTGACTTCCCCACGACTGTGAATTGAGTTCTAAATTCTTATTTTAGCCCCCTGATCTCTCTCTCTCTCTCTCTCTCTCTCTCTCTCTCTCTCTCTCTCTCTCTCTCTCTCTCTCTCTCTCTCTAAACGATGATGAACAGTGTTCAAATGGATTGGCCCTACTGGTGCAAGCTAATTTTGACTGTGCCCTTAAATATTAGATGATATCCTTTTTAATAAACGCTTTTATAAAGCAGTTGGACAACAGAAAATTAATATTAGCTGTCTTTGCAATTCCTTACCTTACAAACGTTACCGACACCGTTGCAAGAAATTGGAAGTAAAAACAAAAAAGTAAAAACGGATTTTTTTTGTATCTCGGGTAAAGCAAACTCTGGCGCAATTTTCAAAGGGAGAGAACTACAAGTATAAATAGAGATTGCGTCATAAAACAAGTAAAAAAAATGTTTTCTCTTAGGTAGGTCATACGGTATTGCAGGCCTCAAAGGGAAAACAGAAATAGTAAAAGATAAAATAAAAATTCATCACACTGCAGTTAATCATGTAGTTCCATTACTTTTGTCTCCCTATGAACACGACGAGAGAGAGAGAGAGAGAGAGAGAGAGAGAGAGAGAGAGAGAGAGAGAGAGAGAGAGAGAGAGAGAGAGAGTAGGGATGCCACCCTTTTTTATGCAAGAAAAAAGAGGAAAAGAGATTTTTATAACGAATTTAAGCGTAAATAATTCCTCTTCTAAGGTGAAATTAAAGAAAATCTTGGATTATCATTGCTTTTTAGTCTTAGATAGAAGAAAAAATCTAGAAATAATTACCGGAACATCAGCTAAAATCTGAAAATGGAAAACATAGACGGAAAAATCACATGAGAGAAAAACGGCAAAGAGAAAATTACAGCTTTAATTCCGGCAATTTGCAAACTTCCGGGAGTCTGAGTTAATTGCAGATTTTATCGCCAACTCGAGATCTCATTTATCTGATGCCCTTCCGCAGGAGGCGTCATATACGTAATTAATGTCCATTTACTTCTTGCAATTAATTTGTTGGTATGCCTAGCTGGTGTTACAAAACCAAATGTCGTTTAGTTGATAATTTTGTTGATTTATGCTTCAGTTAGGTTGATGTACTAATCATAATTTGAGTTTTATTTACAGAAGACTGTGTTTTATTTTTTTTTTTTTAATTTCAAGTCTCGTGATATACTGTACAAGTCCAAGGAACTAGTGCTCTCTCTCTCTCTCTCTCTCTCTCTCTCTCTCTCTCTCTCTCTCTCTCTCTCTCTCTCTCTCTCTCTCTCTTGTTTTAAATAATCAAGAAAGAGGTCAGAAAATTACAAACAGCAGAACATAATCCCTCTCCCCACAATTCCGTCAGTTTGAAAGTTTTTGCATTTTCGACGGATCATCATCGGCTTCGGGTTTGTGTTAAACCAAGTTTTGTGTCTTTTCTTCTTCTCTCATCTGGAATGAGAAATCTTGGGCCAGTTTTGGTGGGTGCGAGACGTACTCTTTCTTCACCCCCTGCAGACATATTCAACTCATTCTTTTGGCGATAACGAACAACTATTTTTTACGACACTTTCTAATATATATCAGGATATTTCCAAATGCATATCATCGGAGATCGATGGAAACACTGGTTTTGTGAACTTCTTTCGCAAATCGGAAAGAGAAAACTATTTGCAATGTGTAAGTAATTACTGAGTGTCTATGCCTCTTCTAAATTAGACCTAAATAAAGCAGCAGGTAATTTGGAGTACTAAAATTATCATTATTATTATTTATCCTCTTATCAGTGTTACAATACGAATTAACACAAGGGAAAGAGGGACTAAACTACAGATGTTTATGAGTATTGCCACAAACTTTGTCATCTGCCATTGAAAATTCGCATTAGACTTGTAAAGACACTCGAACTTTGTTTTATGAATAATATGAAATATCTATCAAGTACTGCAGTACGTCGGTGCGAGAAAGGTTCTCACAGGCTGCACTTATGCCTACTGGAAAATTAATTAGAAAATATTTAATATTTTTAAAAATAGAATATACAGATTTTTCACAATGTAGCATCTAATATCTCAGTGGTAAAATAATTTTTTTTACAAATATTCATCTTTCATTGATCAAGATTTCATAAAACGATTTACAGAAAAAAATTGTCTTATATTGAAAAAAAAAATGAATTCATATTTCGATGTAGCATCTGATTAGTAATTATTTTATAAGTAGATCTTTTATGTAGCAGGCATTTTTACAAATATGAATGTCAAATTTATTCGACATAAAACATGTTTAAATAAAGCTCGAAAATTATTAAAAGTGGTCTCCCATTTTTTTCATAAAAGCACCAAAAACTCTTTGCAGGTGTTCCTTTAGGATCCTTGGCAGCTTCCAACAATGGATAAGCGAGAAACAAAACGGTTCAATGACTACTCAGGCAAATGAGCCAAATCTCGATCCTTGCTTGGAAACGTTAACAAAACTAATAACAGTGGGAATTATTATTTGGTCTGCTTAGTCGTTTATGTGTTCGTTTAGTAAGAGTTCTGAGGGCTGTAAAGGCAAGTTCTCTTTAATTCTGTGTAGTTTTCGCAATTTCGAATGGGATCTTTTGCTTCTTAGTTTATTAAGTGCTTGGTTTACGGAGAGGTCTTATCCCAAGTTAAGACTGCGTACGTTCGTAAAGTATCTTCGTCTGATTAGGTAATTTCTGTACGTTCGTTTTCCGTCATCCATATACCCTTGTGGGCTTTCTGTAAGAGTCCTTTCTATTTTAACAGCTAAATGTTTTCAGCGAGCTTATCTCTGCCAAAGCAATTCGAAGGATGTTCCGTCTTCAATTTTCATGCAACGAAGGACCTGTGATGTAAGTTCATGGTACTAGTTCTTGTGATCAGAAGTCTTTAGTTAGTATTAAGGGTGCGTTCAGATAAGCTTCTATTTAACTTTTTAATGAAGCTTCAATAAGCTTCTTTGCAATGAAGCGTCTTGGATTTTACCGGGAGTGGTTCGCCCTATTGATGCAATTATTTAATTCTGTGGTAGTTTGGGCATTGTGACCAGTGGCAGTTGATAGGTCTGTAAAGTCCTTGTCTTCCTTGTTTAATGCTTGATGCAATTAAGTTTGCCAATGAACAGGTCCGGAAGTTTTAAACTTTTAGGTAAAAATTTAAGGTGGCGCATTTTAAAAACTTTCCTTATGATTTCAGTTAATATAACGTAATTACTTCTTCCCAATGTAAAAGTATTGAACTTCTAGTAACTTACCATTTCGCATTTTTAGCATTATAAGTTACCTTTTCATAAGTCATACTGGCGTGGTTATAATAGTGATGAATATTTACTCTTAATGAACTTTGATTTCAGGTGATTATCATGAAGTTACACTGAATATATCATTGTGTTCTGTGGCCTGCAAACAACATTGACTAAGGACCCTAAGGAGGATCCAACCTCGTTACCGGCGATATAAAGGAATTTGATAAGTTGTATTTTTAAATTCTTGATAGTATAATTTATAGTTTGTTTGTGAACAACCTTCACTTAAGCTAAAGCGAAGTTATAATATTTAAGTTTTATTTTCTATTTTCCTTCATTCTAGATTAAGGGCCTTTCAGTAATAACTGATAAAATTGACTTCATGCCGTGCTATGTGCGTAAGTTATCAGTTGACCAACTTCAGTTTGTAATGAACGGTTACCCGCCTGTACTTGACTGTAATGACTTCTTAATTGCGGGTGCTTTGGTGTAGAGAGACTTCAATTTGCTTTTAACACGTTTTCTTGAATTAATCTTAGAACAGATGTAAAGAGATTTACTGCTGAGGTCAACGTAATTTGCGTTTAATGGTTGAGTGCTAAAGTGAGTATTATTTGCAGGTTTCTAGTTCATGTTATCCAGCCTGATTATTTCTGCAATTCCTCCCAAGAGACGAGCCTTCTTCACTGAAGATGAAAGAATCATTCTAGTCATCAATCGAAATCGAAATTTTATCTAAAGTTAAGTATTTTTGCTTCTGTTTACTAACTTAACTCTCATTTTTTTTTGCCTCCACCCCTTCAGGGGCGGTGCCCCTGAAGGGGTGGGGGTGCCCCCCATGACTTGTGTAGTGGGTCCTAGGACCTGCTACACAAGTCATGGGGGATTTTTTTTTTCAGGTGATAGTTGTCACGATGTCAGATAACTCGAAGTCATTCACATTCATTCAGGTGGTAAGTGACCGATGGTTAAATAAGGCCTCTTTCATCTCGAAAGATTTAGTTCAAAAATTAGTTAACATGCTGAGCTAAAGGATTGCTTTATCATTTATATATAGATATTTAATGAGGTAAATATAGCTTTATTTATAGCCATGGTAGTCTAATACAGTAAAATAATTAAAATGAAAGATTCCAAGTTAGGTTGATTATAATTGAAGGAAATACCCCTTCAGGGCTCAATGTTAAATGTTAAGTGTATCAAAGGTACCTTTTCTAAAGTGTCAGGTGCATGAAACAGTCTGCCAGTGGTTGAGGTACTTAGAATAGGCAAGAAGACAGTCCTCTATGGAGTTCAGAGTTGAGTCTGAAACTGTAGGATACACTGGTTTCATTATGCTAAAGCTAAGGTATGCTGAGTGAGATAAGGTAGCTGAAAACTGCAGGAATGTTTCCTGTGAAAAATAACTCTTAACTTTGGTACATTTGTGGTACATTTGCGATGGTACCATCTCAACTTGATTAGGCTTGCATTGTAGGCAAAAGTTATCAAACTGGTAGTTACGACTATTACACACAACTTGATTAGACCTATATTATAGGCAAAAGTTATCAGAAACTGGTAGTTACGACTATTACACACTAAGTGTATAAGCCATAAATTAAGGTTTTGATAGTCCTAGGTATTTTCTTCTGTAAGGGTTAAGATTGATGAGCATTGTATTCAGAAGTGCAAGAGCTTTATTAACATGGTGTATAGCTATTCTGCAAGCAAAGGTAAATCAGAAACATACCTTTAATCTTCGGTGCAGAAATCATTTGCCGAGGGCTAAAATGTTTTTACATTATTAGTTTAATAGGCTATTAGGCTGAATCAGGTTTATTAGACTGATCTTTAGTTACGGAAAATAAGGGTAATTACTGCCACATAAGGGGTATAATCATGAAAATGTTACAATGGTAGATTAGTTATGAATTAGATGTTAGGTTTTATTTGCAGTAATGCTGATGCTAACTGACTGGAACATTTTTAAGGTTAGAATTTCTGGTAATTGGGTCTGCTCAAATATTTTTTAAACTGTTTTACTCCATTGAACAATTTTTATGAACTTTGCAAAATTTGAACATGGACGTAATCACAGATAAAAATAGCGTCAGTTTTATTTTTTTTTTTTTTTTTTTCCGCAGGTAAATAAAATTGCCCTTATTTAGATATCATGATCTTTATTAGGTAGGATTTTGCATTTTTCTGGTTGGCTAGTTTGTAATTCTCTGCTCATTTTGAAGATTGCCACTGTCCTAAAACTAATTTCAAACGGTTAAAACTTCCTTAAACTTTTTCAAAGTCTCACTAATATTAATACTGTACAATTTAATCCATATAATTTACCTCGTCAACATTATACTAGATAAGGAGCTATTTCCAGAAGCTTTGGTGCAAATCGGGGCTATTCAACTGGTGCAATTACAACCTTTAATGTGTTAAGAGATACCTAGTCGAAAATGTTCCACTTCAGTGCAAGTTTACTTTTGTTAAATTTACGTATGGCATACACGTGTAACATTTACTAACGGTTAACTTCTAAATAGAACTTGAAGTTTGTGTAAGGTTACGGTAACGGGGATTACATTAAATAGCTGAAATAAAAGGGAAAAATAAACTGAGGGACTATTTCAACATCTAGCGTTCCAGTTGAATAGCCTTTTGGAGTTTTATAGGGATACTTCAGCTTTTCCTGTCATTTCAGGTGTCTTCAAAAACAGGACTGGCCCTCTTCAGTTGTGTGGTTTCAAAAATTTAGCATTAAGTGCTGATCCAGCTCTGCCTGCTGACTGTACACCGTGAATGTGGAACTGAAGATAAGGTGTTTATCATTACCTTACCTCCCAAGTTACCAGTTTACATTCTAACCTGATTTTGTCAGAAAATGATTGTCAAAATTAAGATATGAGAGTTACGCTGTTAGGTTCTTTAAAAACAAAGATGTTGATTTTCTTTGAATTATAAAAGGCAAAATTTACAAAAAACATTCTTTATCCTATGAGGCAATTTAAATTTGATAATTCTTACTGAATTACTTAATTGTTTTTTATGCATATAGTTTTAAGCATTCGTTCTTTGTATTTATGTAATTATTTAAAGGAAATGTTTTGTATGGTAACAGTATATTTTGGTTAAGCCTTAACCCAGTAACAAATGGAAAACAAATTGAATATATTGGTGAAAAACGATTTCTGGATACCTTGATGTTGAAGAGGGGATAGTGAAGAGGGAATTGTGTTCATCGAAAATGAAACAGTTGCATGGCTTAAAGGTATTTTTGGGAGAAATGCTGTAAGGAACTAAGCAGTGAAGTACGATAGTGACTAAAAGGATTTCGATTACCAATGCCATGTTCATAATTTTTTCCCCTAATAAAATTAAGTTGGATGTGATGCCTTTAATGGCAACAAACCTTTCTAGTAACATACGCCAAAAGTTACAAGTATTTCAGGACGGTTGAGAGCTAGCATATTGCATAATGAGAGCTGTATTTTGACATTAGAATTACTGAGAATGGCTTGTAGTAATGTCTACATAATAAAACATTAAGGTGAACAGTCTAAAGACTATCCTTATAAATATTTTTTTTTCTCTGTACAAATGTTCAGTTTTTATTTTACTTAATGAGCTGCTAGCAGTGTGTGTGCTTTCAACGTTGTTTAAAAGCTCTTAAGATTTCAACTTGGGTCCTAGGGTGCACAGAGAAATAGTCAGTTCAGATGCGTAAAACCAGAGGCTAAGATAAAGGCCCCGTAGCGGTAGTGTTATCAGGGCCCCTCACAAGGCGCACGGTAGGCATTACTTAAGGTGGTTATTTGCAGTTCCTTTGGCCCCTAGCTGCAAACCCTTTCATTCCTTTAACTATATCTCCGTTCATATTCTTTCTTCCATCTTATTTTCCAACCTCTCCTAACAATTTCATATTGTAATTGAGGTTTTTTTCCTGTTGCACCTTGGCTGACCTCTTACTCAATTTCCCTTAAAGGGCTGAATGGCCTCATAGGTCCCATCGGATTGGCCTTTAGCCTAAATATGTTCCAGTTCCTAAGATAAAGGCAGTTGTTCGTAAACTGTAAGCCAATAAGACTGAATACTGTTTACAATGGATACAAAGTGTAATGTCAGATTTCGTGTAGTACATAATCAGAAAATTGCACCTGCGGTGAACTGTCATGTAAGAGTAAAGTTTTCTCACTTGTACGGGAATGTTTGCATTTTTGCAATCTAAACTATTAATTTGAAACTTTTTTGGGGGTGTGGGTGGTGTTGGAAGTATACCAGGAGATGGAGAAACCATAATTTTTATTTTATTTGCATTTATTCTTAATCCTAATAATACATGAGTAACTAGGACATACCTTAACCTAACCAAGGTGGTGACAACCATTATTATCAAGAATTAAGAGTGGTGGATGGTAGTTGAAGTATCTTAAAAGAACTTTAAGTAATCGATATTCAACTTGACTCCTATAGCGTTTACCCTGAAATGCAGAGGATGTGGTTTTAACAAAAAAAATTAGTAAAAATGTTTGGGCAGTTAGTCATCTTTTAATAAATGGTATTTTTGGTAACCTACGCGCGCACAAAATTACTGGTTCCCCTGCCACTTCCTGAATCATACGTAATTAAAAAAATATACCCAATTGAAACGCTAATTTTTAAAATTATATTGCTTAGATGCACAGGTAATATAATAAAATAAAACTCCATTAAAGAAAATTACTTCTAGAAAAGCTGTCCATACCTGTAAAAATATTTTGGATTACTGGGCGACAATGAGTCTCCCAAATATTGAAATTCCTGTAGCTTGTCCCGCTAATAAAACTTTTCAAAGCGAAAATAAGGCAATGTGTTATTGATCATTAAAAACATCGAATAAAGGTACTTTATCTTGTTTAAAACCAAAAATTACTAAGCTTAGGAAACGTATTTCTTCGTGATTACGGTGGTCAGAAAAGCCATTCAATGTTAATGATATCCTTAAATGCCATAAAGCGAGATCGCTGGAATCATGATTTACTGGCGAGCAGATTGGGAAACTTGGTGAAGGCTTTCTTAGTCTTTCCCATAGCCTTTTAAACGCTAGTGTTCATATCCACATCTGGGTCCTCTTCATAACAATCTTAATTTCGAAAGTTTTCATTGACGTTTGGATCTTTTTGCACAAAATCAAGGCGGCTCTCCAGCTCTTCAGTTTCAGGAGGTTGCAGGGAGGTTGATAAGCTTTGTAGCAAAAGTTTAATTTGAGTCAGATTAAAGGTATCTTTGTCAGGATTATGAAAAGATAAATGCTTCACTAAACCACCTTTAATCATATGTCATCAATCCTCTCGTTCGTCCAACACCTTAGCCACAGACTTTTCAAATATCATTCCAACTTACTGGAATCCCGGCCAGGTCAATCATCGAAGTCAATGGGATCATTAGCAAGTCAGTGAGACCAACTGGCACACTGGTCCGGCGCATTCTCAGTTCAGTGGCTTCCTGCGTCAACGTCACGTCAGAGGAGAGTCATTTTGTTAGGAAGTTGAGCGAACTCTGTCCTGGCTGGATAAGAGGCTCGGCAAAGTTCTTGCCAATGGCATCCTATAAAGACTCCATGTGATGTAGTAGTATGGCTGTGTAATATAGATGAATGACTTCTGTCTTGCTGAAATTGTTTATATCGCAGCAGGACGCTGAGACAAATGTCACATGCGGAGATGAGGAAAGTTTGGTAATGTTTGCTGTCGGTTGCCATTAAAGGGACTGTGATGTAGGGTAGTAGTCATAATCGCCTTGACGGAGGGCCGGTGGGTTCTCTCCATTCTCTTTTTTCCAGCGAGCGAGAGGAGAAGAGAAAGAGAGGATGGGTGGGGTAGTGGGAATATTTCTCTGGTAGGAAGCATAGAAAGAACATTCTAAGGAGGCGTTGAAAGGGAGTTGAATAGTAACCTTTGCGGTTCCTTTGATGCAGGAAGGTCAAGTGACGGTATTTCTGATATGGTATGTATGAAGAATGGAATGTATGCTTCCCCTCTGCTTAAAAAAAAAAAAAAAGCAGGGCCTGTTGGCAGGTGGTGATAGCCCTAAGAAGTAAGGAAGCAGAAGGAAAATGAGAAGGGGGAGGCGGGAGGTAGGGGAATGGCAGGGTTATGGACCGGCGCAGGGGCCGTTTTGGCAAACTGTGACCCTGCACTCATTGTTTTGCAAGCTAGCTCCAAGTGTTCTCGTAGTCTTGACAATTACTCTAGTATGTAAAGACTATTGCTTATTAATAGGTTATTATAAATAATCTTATTTTAAATATACAACCCAAACGGCTTTTCAAAACCTGTAGCGCTTGTGGTTTACTTGTTTTTTGAGGTTTTTGGTGTTGAAAGTGACCATTTGGTGGGAACTATTGCCTTCGATATAGTATCATCATCAGTACATTTCCACGTTTTCTAAGTAATTTATTTTTCAGCGTTTTTGGTGTCCTTAGTTTATAATTTATATTTGTTGACAGCATTTTTTACGTTAGTGATTACGTTATATCTATTTACTGCTCGAACTGTCAACATCTCAATAACTGCTTAGCCTGTTTATCTCCCTCAGACGCACATTACACCCACTGAGGCAACTCATTCTGTTTTATATCCCATCAACAAATGGATATTTTGAAGTTATTTTAATT
>JANJGK010004728.1:7500-17500 GCA_039081455.1 Macrobrachium rosenbergii | reverse complement strand
TGTTTATGCATTTGCTGAAAAATATAAATGAAAAGAGACTCTTCAAGGATTCAAAGATTCAAAGATTTCAAGTCCTGTGGCGTGATACTAGTAGCCTACCCAAGAGGGCGCAAATCGTCCCGTTCTCTGTTCATTCTGAGACCAAACACTTTTGGGTTCGGTTATTCGTTTACATCGTGCAAAAGTCTAAGGGGCGAAAGAGGATTAAATTCCAGTATCCATTAACGTGTGGGGGAAAAGACGCAGGAGAGAGAGAGAGAGAGAGAGAGAGAGAGAGGCTGGTTCATAATTCATTTACAAAAGAATAATTTGGAACTACTTGAGAGTCCAGAAATTTAACTCAGTGGTCTGGTACAATTTCCTAATGCGCAATGTGGTTTATTGATTTTTTTTTGTGTCTTTCATCATTACTTTCACAAAACATTTTGTAAATCGTTTTGCTTTATTTTACCCATGAAAATTTAAATAGATAAGAACAGGAGAATCATAGCAAGTCAGGTAATTCATGATTACGATCTTTTGCCAGGGAAGTTGGGAGCGAATTTGAAAAAAAAATCATTAATAACAAGCAAGAAAATAAGATAATCAAATATATCAACACATCCCTATGAAGCGATAAAAGCTACCATTTTGAAGATTAACTTAAAACAAATGCTTAACTATTAGTAATTTCTTTCAAGGAAAAATGACATTTTATCCTCTATAAAATAATGATGGATGTTAACTGCATCAGGTACTTTTAACTCAAAGTTTTTAATTCCATAGCTAAAATAAGCATGTCTGGAGGACTCTTAACTCCTGTTTAAATGGTTTTGTTTTTAGTTAGAATATGAAGTCGTTAAACAGCCCTCTTGTGGGGTAGTGTTTTTACATTCTTATTTTTTTCAGACTTGTTTTTTAGGTTTTAATGTTTAAACGTTATCAGAGAAAAATAACCCCTTATGATTAACTGGGAAAATTTCATGCCACTAATCACAAATTGCACAGTCAGTTGTTTTACCAAAATTCATTCGACACACGGCCAGGCAGAAATACAAAAAGACACTTCAGTATATTATTGACATCATTCATGGCGCTTTTTATTTATGTATTTATTTACCTATTTATTCTTCAGATGAGCAAAGGTGGAGTAACATTTCGGTGTGCTGATTTACACTTTTATATTCTCCATTTCATAGCAATGGTTATTTACTATTTATTGTTATCATGCTTTCTTAACCGTGATTTGTTCTTTGACAAGCGTTTCAGAGCTTTCATAGTTAAAGCAAAAGCATACAGAGTGTGAGATATAAAATGAAATTGTTAATGACCCGAAGATATAAGCTAAAGTGATATGACTATATGCATGTCTTTTCAGCATGCAGGTTTCTCAAATGTTTATTGTTTCTTCGAACTGTAGACAATTAATGAAACGACTCTCTCTCTCTCTCTCTCTCTCTCTCTCTCTCTCTCTCTCTCTCTCTCTCTCTCTCTCTCTGGCAGCAACTCCACATGCTCATTTGCCAAATGAGAAAAACGACATTTAGAAAAGAGCAAAATAACCTTTTCTCCCCTTTTCCTAATCTGAATCCTGCGAAACATTAGACACTTCATTAAAGTGTACTTTTTGAAATGGGTTCGTCCAGGATATGCGTGTAAACGTGTAAAATGTTCCTAGCGCAATTTCATCTTGAAAAGGAACGCTGTGCTTAGGATAAGTTTGCAAAGTTTGAATTAGATTTTTTTTTAGGAAGTTTATTTACATAGATAAGAGAAGTTGTGTGCGGGATAGTGAATGTAGACGTATTGAAGAGAGATTCAAAAGATTTTATGCATAAAGGTTTTTGAAACAACGTTATTAGAGGTTCATTTAGTAAACATTAAGAAATAAAACTATTGTCATCTAGCAATGTAATCAGTGGAAAAATTGCTTCAAATACTTTGAAGCTTTTAGATGAGCAATATAAAAAAGTCACTAATCCAATAAAACCAATATTATCACTCTATTTTAGATTGAAGTTTTCGTTAAATAATGTATTAAAGTTTTCAAGATTTCCGCGTGATTTAAGTAGCAGTTATTATATAGAGTGCGTTCTGTAAATACAGAATTTCCATCAATTCATACACCCATATCTTTAAAATAATTACAGAGACTTGCACAATGACCGAATGTTTAAAGACTCCACTAACCAAATAGAAAAGATACACGCTTCCTCTTGAAAAGATACACGCTTCCTCTTGAAGAGATACACGCTTCCACTTGAAAAGATACACGCTTCCTCTTCCCTTTAAGGTAAAAAACGAAGGCGTCATCTCTCCCGGACTGTAGCTTAGAATAATCCAGCACAAATCGTGGAAATGTTCCCCAGACGGTCGTTGAATATTCTTGCATGCCCATTCCATGATCCCACTTCCATATGCCCACCCACCTTGTTGGTACATCGGGCATACACTACCGTTCATGTTGACGGATTTATTTAGTTGTCTATATGGCGTTCCAAATGAAATACCATCTACAAATATATTATCGGAATCTTAGGTATTGAGGGTTTTGATATTTGCTAGAGCAACCCTTACAAGTACTGGACATATATAGCAAGGCAAACTTTTTCTGATCAAGGGACTGACTGGTGGCGCACCAAGCTATTTGCTATAATTATCACGTCACTTTGAGAAAGAGAAAATGAAACCATTTAAATTTGAGTTTCTGGAAATCAAGGTTCACAAAGTAGTCTTCACGCCCAGGTTGTGTTTAGAGCTTATTTCGGAAAATTAAAGCTCGTGTTGTCTAGATATTTATATTCGTTTCCATCTCCTTATGCAGAGTCTTTAGACAACAGCTGTTAGTGAAGAATTTGGTATAATTTCATAGTTTCCTCCTCCTCATTCCTGGTCACATTTGCAGTTCTGATTTATCATTTCAGTTTGGTATCTTCATTAGTCATTTAAACCGCACCTTATAATTTATATTTGTTTCACAGACGCGAAAGAAACAGTTTTGATGTATAAAATCTGAATAGGAAAAACAATAACTACTGCTCTAATTAAGACGAGATTAAGTTCTATGGTCAGCTGCAGTGATATTGCGCAAGAATAAGTCTGAGGATATAAAGTATCTAAAAAGACTGGGTTAAAAAAAACACAGAAATGGTTTTGTTTCTATCTCCAAAGCGCCTTCATTCATTTTAATTAATAAAAACCAAAGCTAAGGGAAATAGTTGTGTTGAAATGCTTGTGTATATTATTCATTATGACTAATGGTTGATTTTTCTCAGAGAGAGAGAGAGAGAGAGAGAGAGAGAGAGAGAGAGAGAGAGAGAGAGAGAGCTGAGGATTTTTGTCGCGTCATCAAGAATTTAGTTTTCTGTTTATTAACTGATTTTGATGACCTGAGAAATTTCATAGGGAAAAATAATATCACTGTACATTTTAGTATCATGATGGCTGTTAGCCTTTCATTCTTTTCGAATTATCTAAATTCAGTCTCTAGGTACAAATTATTTCAATAATAATTATCTCTTTGCTAAACATAACGAAAGACTCAAGCGATTCAGTCTTAGTTTCTTCTTGTGAAGAATGTCCCTCCCAATACCTCTGAAAATTATCGGCAAACATTTGCAACACTACCAGTCTTTGGAGTAGCTCCTCATCATCACCGATTTATAGCCAGTCATCCTCACCGATGCTGACAGTTAAAGTGACTGCTGTCTATTTTTTTCACTTTTTCTAAAATCGACATTGGTCTTGGAAAGCTGGAGGGCACTATTGTCCTCTCTCCACTGAAGTGAAACGCGCCATTCATATTTCGCATAGCTTGATGCATGGTCGGACACGAGCCGTATTGCTTCTGAGTATTGGTGAATTTTTTGGTGGGGACCAGGTCTTCTTCTTGTCATTATTATTATTATAATTTTTAGGATAAATAATTCCATTATAACGCTCCCAAAGTAATTACTTCTGAATCTGTCTCGCTGGGAAATAGGTTAAAGAGGCCAATTATCTTGTATTCGCTGATTACACTAAGTGAGCTAAAGAGACTACATTTAAAATGCAATCATTTTTTCATTTTTTTATAAGAAAATTCTTGGTAATTTTGTTACCTTAGCATTAAAGGTTAAATTAATGTTTACCACTTTTACATAAACCAGGGTTTAGACCAAATAGGGGTGAAATATTGAAATGGAAGCAATAAGTCGAAAAGAATGTGTAGTTCTTAGATAATTAAGTGTCAATATAAAGAAAAACATGGTGGCCCCATATCCAGAATAATTTGCTATATTTTTTTAGCATAAACCCCTAATTCAAGACATCCCTCTCTCTCTCTCTCTCTCTCTCTCTCTCTCTCTCTCTCTCTCTCTCTCTCTCTCTCTCTCTCTCTCCAGACACACACACACACACACACACACACACATATATATATATATATATATATATATATATATATATATATATATATATATATATATATATATATATATATATATATATATATATGTATGTATGTATGTATGTGTGTGTATATACATATATGGTGTGTGTGTATTTGTGCATGTGTTGCCTCATTAGGAATTCGTGCAAAAGGAAACTTGGAATTACACATCTCTTTGTCTATCCCATCATTATTTTCGCCTGCAGCCCAGGATACAGGGCCCCCCCTCCCCCACCCATCCTCGACAAAAAAGGACTCCGAGAAAATATAACTAAAAGTCACATAGGATGTTGTGAATACCGACCACCGGATAAATAAAAAAAAATGCAAATAAAAAATCGTGAACTTCACGTGCGGTTTATGGTCTTGAATAGATAAAATTAAAATATGGAGAAGCCATGAATAGATGACTCAATTTCAAGAGCGCAAAGAGAACGCAAACCTCCGCCAGGGCTGAGCAATTCATCTTCTGTAAGGTCCAGCCTCCCTAAATGTTGCGGTCCTATCTCTTCAAAAATCTAATCACAATAATGCCGGTCATATGGCGCATCTTTGATCAAATTAACGTTACATTCCACGAATCTCTCTCTCTCTCTCTCTCTCTCTCTCTCTCTCTCTCTCTCTCTCTCATTTCATTATAGGGTAAAATACAGCCTTCCTGCAATTTAATCCCAAACGTACTATAATGATTTGTGAGCTAATTTACCGACTTTGATGATTCCTTTCTGCTATATCCAAGTGCAAACATGAAGAAAGCAGTTTAACTATGGCGTTGTGCAATTAATTTTATTTAGGCAAAGATTGTTTAATAATTTAAATAATTATTTTTTTTAATCTGAATGCAAAATTATGTATGGAATCGTTGTTTGCATCCGACATTGAGTATTTTGCGCGAGTTTACAGAATCGGAATTAAAAAAGAAAAAAAAACTGGAATTTAGGCATCAAAATATTTTCACTTAAAAGAAAACTTTTCACGAACTTAAATGCAAATAACTAATCAGGCAAGAAATTTGTTTAGATCATTAAACAGAAGTTACTTGGCAATAGCTCTCTCACCTAACGGTATTAACTACCGCTAGTAATTCAGTAGCTAGAAATTTACAGATGTTATAAGCAGAAATATTGTAGAATAACGCCCTAACTTCACAAGAAATGAATTCAGTTTGATGCAATGAATCATGAAGACCTATGTATGAGTTCATCTCAAAAACAACCGATGTTAAATGTTTCAGTGGTACGTCAAAGTGTGTGAGAGTGAATATTCAGTCAGATGTGATTGATTAATGAAATTCAGGTTATCAAGCAAAGCGCTGGGGACCTTTCGGCCATTCAGCACTAAAGACAATAAAAAGAGTGAGTTGGAGGGGTTGGGCAGCAAGATACGAGAGCTCCAGAAAAAAAGGAAAAGTAAATGAAATACAAGGAAGTAGCAGTTAGAGGTGTTAAACAGCAAGACTGAAGAAAGGAAACAGGAACTGAGGTGAAGTAAAAGACTAAGCAGTGGATGCAACTATGGGCTGAAGGGACGCTGCCAACACCCTTTAGTAAAGCCACAGTGCACCACGTGAGGTGCTCTGACGGTACTATCCCTCTACGGGGATTTAGTAAAAAAGTTCGCTTGAATAATCAACCATCCCGCCACTTTTAATATAATTTTGCTCATAAAATTTCGCAGGTATATTAGTTCAGCTAATTCTACAAGTGCTCATTCTATCACTTCCAGCAGTGATGGATGGAAATCAGAGCGAAAATAAATGGGAGAAACGCTTTAAATGACCATCAAGAAACATGGAATGCGTAATGGCTATTTAACATTTAGATATATACGGGGATCGAGTGAGCTTGCCTGTAATTGCAGTAGAAATTGCCTGGCTGACTTTTCGGGTCACATGGTGACCCATTGCCCTTCTTACCTGACTCCCGGGTTGCGTTGAAAGTCTTCATTGCACTTCTTCTTCTTATTCTTCTTTGTTTTCTTCTTCTTCTTCTTCTTTACCAGAAAGAGGTATTGAACTCTGCTGCACTATTCTTCTCTTATACCGGGAGTCGGAGGTCACCTTAAAGGCTGCAATTTCGAATTTTATAGGGTTGCTCAAGAGGGCATGATCTTGTTAATGGTGTATGATCTGCAGCTGTAGCAAAGAAATGTTGAATTATTATTATTATTATTATTATTATTATTATTATTATTATTATTATTATTATTATTATTATTATTGATAAACCTTGGTTGGTCGACTGTTAAGGGATCCATGGTTCTAGGTTGCTTGATGACCGTGGAGCAAAATTTTTCTTGTGTTTGTGGTTTTATTTACCAGTGCATTTATTACATTTTATCCTGTTTGAGGAACAAAATACCAACTGGCATAACCTGTTAACATCAGCAATAATTTCCCTAACAGGATGTTCATCGGTCTTTTGACTGAACGCTTTAAGTCAGCCGTATGAGCGATGAAAAATTTCCTTCAGCTTTGTGGATATACCTTAGTAATAATGATAATAATAATAATAATAATAATAATAATAATAATAATAATAATAATAATAATAATAATAATAATAATATAATAATAATAATAATAAAATCCGAACGGATCTTGTTTGTCCGCCAAGGGTGGGGACGGGGTAGGTAGGGGATCGGGAGGGTAGGGGAGACAAGTTACATCCACCCTCCTGCCCTGCGCAGCTAGCGCGTGTCATCAAGCTCGTACTACTACTACTACTACTACTACTACTACTACTAATAATAATAATAATAATAATAATAATAATAATAATAATAATAATAATAATAATAATGAGCAAGTTACAATACTGAAAGAGTAGACTCGATAATCCATAAATCGTTACTAGGTATGACGGAAATGACCATTTGAAACCACTGCTGCATTTCATTTGACCAATAATTCTTTTATGAAAGGAATATCATTCAACTTTTACACACGTAAAGATTCCTTCTTCGTTATCCTGGGTCAGAGCCACCTCTGGAATGACAATAAAAAAAGATGTGTTTTCAATACACTGAATTTCTCATGAATTCACTTCACCTTCTAGGTGTATTGATGCACAATTTTAAGTTACCTACTTTATTTTGAAGTAAAAACCCTGTTTAAGAAATTCCTACAGCTCCAAGAACCATCATGAGTTAAATAAATGAACACTGGAAATGGTGTTGTTATACGATGTCTGTGCTTTACGAAATTAAAGCAGATTGCCATTATATTGTCATTTCGAAAATTATACTTTTGCATTATAGACTTATTGTAAATGATAGTCTTGAAGGAGACTGGTGATAAAGATCAGGTAAAATCTGAATATTCATTTGATGCAATCGTTCATTTGTTTTATAAACCAGACATGACTAACCTGATTTAGTTTTAAGGCGCACGATTCATTACATTTTACTAACTGATGCAACAAAGGATATAGAATAAGATTTGTATCGGAGTTTGCTTCTAAGACTGGAAATAAATGAAAATACCTTGCATCACTTGTTATTGAAACGGTAGAGCTTTCTGTGCGTCCGTTTCACTGTTATCGATGTTCTTCAAATAAGAGCAGTTACACATTATGGCAGTTTCTTTATCTTCTACCACTACTACTACTACTACTACTACTACTACTACTACTACTACTACTACTACTACTGCTGCTGCTGCTGTCATTGCCGTATAGCATAGTACATGGAGAATAATAGAGGGATTCCGGTGACCCTCCAAACTACAAATGAGTAAAGTTGGTAAATGACAGCAAAAAGTAAAAAAAAAAATATTTTCCTTTGTCCTTTTCAGAATTTCCCCCCAACCATACAAAGTAATGCCATGCGTGTCATACATTTTGTTGCGTAATTAAGATGTCTTATAGGTAATTGCCTCCTTATTGAGACTTGCCGTCCTTCAGCCCAATGCGAGCTTTACCCACTACTGACACCATTTAAGTTCACAAAATGAAGGTAACTTAGTCAGAGCTTTGTTATGCTACTGAACTTCCCACGGGTGGGGACGTACCGTCTCGATCTCTTATTCTAATTTCGTCTGTTTGGTGGTATGGAGGGCACACTATCATCACACATAATACAGCCTCTATCCTCATCATTATCATAATTCGGGCAATGAACAGCTAGACATGAATTCCATTTACTGCATCATTCAAGTTCAGAGATAATAAACAAAAAAAATAATCCTTATAATAAAGTCGTCTGTCACGAGTACACTTCTCCATTAACTGTAATTCCTTCCTTACTAATTTTGAGTCGGCTGAATAATAGTCCAATTAAGAATCTTTTAAGCAATAACATCCCCGTCATTATTTTGAGCTTCTAAAGAGGAAAGTATATTTGACAAATGATGTGCGGAACTTTTTGCTAGTCGAGTATAACTGACATTTTTACCTTGACATTTGACTGATGTTTATTGATACAGATTTCATATTGCCGTGTTATGACGGGATGGAAATTCATATTACAGTTTATATACATAAAAACAGTAGGGTTATTTGCAGGAAAAAGATTCAATATTGCATAGAAATTTTTATTTTTCTACAAAAAAACATACATTCCTTCGACATATATGAATTTCACCAGGGACAAAATATCTGATTTTTTTTTATTTTTTACTATTATATTAAGGTATGATTCGAAAGGCTTATAATTATGAACATATATAAATATATGGCAGATGAGATCTTAAGTATTTAGTAATTTAAGTAAGGGTCGATAACGATTATTTAAAACTACACACCAAGAGGCCAAGTGGAAGTAGTCTTGTGAATGTGCAACCAGAACAACGAAGGCCACATTTTTAGGCCGAGCGTCCAAGTGATAACTGGACTAATTTGGTGTTCATATACATTTGAATATGATTATATACGCATTTAAATCAATACTTTACAATACAGTTTAATACAAATTAATTATTAACAAAAAGGAAAACTACGGGAAATATTTTTACTAAAGTGTTTTAATTTTGGTTTTTCTTTTATATCTTGTTGACAATGGTTTTTTATAAGAATTACAAGAGTGGTCACTATTTATCAGCCTATAAGTAACCTGAAGAATATTCTTCTTCCCACTAAAAGTCGTTTATTGCAGCAAACAAGGTTACCTTTTAGTCAAAGGAAGCATGCCAGAGCCATTCTTGTAAAACAGACACCTACTGTAAGAATTATTTCTCGTGACGGGAACTGTCCACTTCGGACTGCTGGATGAATACTCTGGTAAGCAAGACGAGATGAAGTCCTAGTTTTCGTTACAACTAGGCTTAGTTTTTTTTTTTTTTTTTTGTCTCGTATGTTTTTTTTAATACTTGGTTTACATTAATCAACGCGTACCTGAAGAGTTTTAAGTCAGATGCTGAACTACTTAATTAGTTATATAGAGTATGATATATTTTCAGAGAATCATTAACCATGTGCTCCTGATGACAATGTCTTACATTTAGATAAAATCGGTGTGTTAATAATAATAATTATAATAGTAATAAGCCTCATAACAAAAACAAATAAGCATCAGAGTATAGCTTCGAAACCAGATCTACTAACATCCAGTAGACGAACGGACGTGAGAGAGAGAGAGAGAGAGAGAGAGAGAGAG
>JANJGK010004728.1:0-2500 GCA_039081455.1 Macrobrachium rosenbergii | reverse complement strand
ATAAAGCTTAGTTTCAGCTTTGAAAACTTCCTGAATTCGAATCTGGACTGAATTTCCTCGAAATAGTTTCCCAAACCTGTAGGATTTTCTGGGCTATTCGTTGATCTTTCATCTCTCATCAGCGGAGTTAAGTTAATGATTTCTGGTAGTTATTGCACCGCCTCTCTCTCTCTCTCTCTCTCTCTCTCTCTCTCTCTCTCTCTCTCTCTCTCTCTCTCTCTCTCCCATAGCACTGTGCATGTCATTTTCCGAGATAGACTTGAGAAGCGAAAGAAGAAATGTGCTTTTTCAGGGACTTTACGCGACACTTGTCTTCTTTGTCGGAACTAAAATAATCAACAGCAACAGCAACCTCCTGCTCATCAAGAGTTTTACCGAAAAACAAAGAGCAATCCATTTTCCCTTATTGCGGAGATTTTTAACGAAAGCCCGATTCTTCATGAATATATGCGTTCTTCTTTTGATTTTTGGTTGGTCGTAAATAGAACTGTCGCTTTTTTATTATCTTTTCATTTTACGGGGATTCCAACTTCGTGCTTCACAGGTCATCTTTAAGCTGTTCAGCTTTAATTTTTACAAAGCTCTTGGATGATCTATTTATGGTACATTCATCCTCTGCATATAATGTCGAAATGATTCTCTTTTCAACTACTTGTCCAGGTTTAATTCTTATTTTTATTAAATTGTCAATAATAATAATAATAATAATAATAATAATAATAATAATAATAATAATAATAATAATAATAGTAATAATAATAACAGTTTTTCCAGCATTTTTTTTTATTTTGAAAAACTTCTACCTTCAGGACCTTTCGTCGATATCGCAGAGGAAGACCCTATATAGTGGGTAAAATTTGTAATTTCTTGACCAAACATTTATTTCTGCTTCAGAGAGAGAGAGAGAGAGAGAGAGAGAGAGAGAGAGAGAGAGAGAGAGAGAGAGAGAGAGAGAAGGTGGCGGGGGGGCGGCTGTGGCCAACGAGCATGAAACTATTAAATTTACCTCTCCTGGTAAAAGGTTCTCTATTTTCCATTAATCTTCTTGCATCGAAACTATTTAGTAAGTTTCGCAAAGTAATTGCTCTCTCTCTCTCTCTCTCCTGGCACTATACGCACCATACCTCTGAGATACATTTGTGGAGCGAATAAAGAAACACGCATCTGCAGGGACTTTACGCAGCACTTGTCCTTTTGTCAGAAATAGGTAGTCAACAACAACAACTTCCGAAAAAACCGAAGAGTAATCCATTGTCTCTTATTTTGAATAAAAAAGGCTAATTCCTCATCATGACCACATGCGTTCACCCTTTGAATTTTACTGAGTAGCAAAAAAAAAAAAAACAATTGTTTATTTGTTTATTTTCTTAGTAAATTTTCATATGACGGCGATTGCAACTGCACATTGCCATACTTCAGCTTTAATCCTTTTTAAAAGATTTTTATATTCTTTGTATCGATAATTTATCTTCATATTGTGTCCGGATGGTTTTCCTCATAGCTGCACGTGTTCTGGATAGGTTCCATTACATAAACATATGGTTTTCCACTGCCCTATCTTTTTTCTGATAATAATAATAATAATAATAATAATAATAATAATAATAATAATAATAATAATAAACTTTTTTCTGGTGATTTTTTTAGAAGTATCATAAATGTTCAAAACAATATCCCGAGAGTTCGAATATGAGAAAAGTGATTCTGTATCAGTTATTCAGTTATCTTTATTTACAGCTGGAAGAAATTGTTGTGCATTTACGTCCAAGGTTTTGTTACCAAATAAGCATCTGTTTTCCACCCGTTTTTCTTCTAACCCGTTTGGTTTCCATTAGAAGAGCTGTTTGCGAAGCTTGTTTATTTTATCTAAATATTTCGTTTAATGTTTTTTTTATATTAAATTTGTCTGATTGTTTCGTAAAAAAATTATTCGTAATTTCAAAAAGTGTCGTTTTCAAGAATATCATCTGGATTTAGGTCATACATTTACACTATTAGTAATTAATGTTTACACTGAATCACCACTTGATTCTCAGAATTATCCCAGCACAGATTGAGGTGTTCACAAGCCCTGCTTCCATGAAAGTTTTTCTTGCTTGCTTCCCTAATTGATCAGTTGTTTAGAGTATCTCGCTGTTCTCTTTCATTGGTGGAAAATCTCGTCCTCTACACTCATTTCCCTTAATACCAACGCTGACAATATGACGTTAATTTCCAAATTTTCGACAGCGCCAGATTCCGTACCTTGGTCCTCTTCAGAATTATGATGAAGTGACTTACTTTTGTTTAAACATTATCATCAACATTATATTATTTAATAATACTGAGATAGTATCTGCAGTTCATGGTGGCGACTCCTTCGATACACGAAAAATGTAGGAATGTGATTAATAGGTAAATATCATGGCTTGCAAATGATTCATATTTACATTGACTCGTAGAAGTTTGAAAACAGTTATCTATATATTTCTCAGTTTAGTTAATATAAAAACTAATAACT
>JANJGK010004726.1:0-57137 GCA_039081455.1 Macrobrachium rosenbergii | reverse complement strand
CAAACCTTCACTGCTCAAACCTTCACTGCTCAAACCTTCACTGCTTAAACCTTCACTGCTTAAACCTTCACTCTTCAAACCTTCACTGCTCAAACCTTCACTGCTCAAACCTTCATTGCTCAAACCTTCATTGCTCAAACCTTCACTCTTCAAACCTTCACTGCTTAAACCTTCATTGCTCAAGCCTTCACTCTTCAAACCTTCATTGCTCAGACCTTCACTCTTCAAACTTCACTGCTCAAACCTTCATTGCTCAAGCCTTCACTCTTCAAACCTTCACTGCTCAAACCTTCACTACTCAAAACTTCACTGCTTAACCCTTCACTACTCAAACCTTCACTCTTCAAACCTTCACTGCTCAAACCTTCACTCTTCAAACCTTCACTGCTCAAACCTTCACTCTTCAAACCTTCACTGCTCAAACCTTCACTGCTCAAACCTTCACTCTTCAAACCTTCACTGCTCAAACCTTCACTACTCAAAACTTCACTACTCAAACCTTCACTCTTCAAACCTTCACTGCTCAAACCTTCATTGCTTAAACCTTCATTGCTTAAACCTTCATTGCTCAAACCTTCACTGCTCAAACCTTCACTCTTCAAACCTTCACTCTTCAAACCTTCACTGCTCAAACTTTCACTGCTCAAACCTTCACTACTCAAACCTTCACTGCTTAACCCTTCACTACTCAAACCTTCACTCTTCAAACCTTCACTGCTCAAACCTTCATTGTTCAAACCTTCACTACTCAAACCTTCACTGTTTACATCTCTCTCTCTCTCTCTCTCTCTCTCTCTCTCTCTCTCTCTCATCTCTCTCTCTCTCTCTCTCTCTCTCTCTCTCTCTCAAGGAATCATGCTGCAAAGTTGTTATAGTTTCTCTCTCTCTCTCTCTCTCTCTCTCTCTCTCTCTCTCTCTCTCTCTCAAGGAATCATGCTGCAAAGTTGTTATAGTTTCTCTCTCTCTCTCTCTCTCTCTCTCCTCTCTCTCTCTCTCTCTCTCTCTCTCTCTCTCTCTCTCTCTCTCTCTCTCTCTCTCAAGGAATCATGCTGCAAAGTTGTTATAGTTTCTCTCTCTCTCTCTCTCTCTCTCTCTCTCTCTCTCTCTCTCTCTCTCTCTCTCTCTCTCTCTCTCTCTCTCTCTCTCTCTCTTTAAATCAGTCAGTTTTAGCAGATTTAGAAAGTAAATGTTTTCCTCCATTGAACATTTCAGTTTTATTTTGAGTCATTCCACTCATTTCTTCCTTAAAATCTTGACATATATTATTAGTGGTTATCCTTCTGTTGTCCTGCTTAACTACTCTGGTTAACTACTCTACTGGTAGTTAAAGTAAACAGGTCCAGTGTTTACTTTTTCAGTCTCAACTCCTCACAGTCTGGTTCAGTCTAGTTTTCTCTTTCCTCAAACTGAATGACTTTGCTTTTAACCAATTTCCTTCAGACTGCTCCTTTGTGTGGTGGGGATTCTTTTTGCCTCTGTGAGTGATTTTTTTATGTGTTTTTTATGGAGTCTTATAACAACAGAAGACTGACAGTCTTGTAGTGATAGAAGACTGTATCTACTTTTGTTTTCTGTGTAAAACATTGATGATGTTCACATTCAAAGTGCAATTAGGTCATCTTAGAATTTGGACTGGAAATATCATGGTTAGGTTAGTTTGTGAAAGTGTTGGTGAGTTTCTTGATATTTTCTGTGAGATATGTTGTCAATATGTGGTGTCATTTTTTGACATATGAGGATGAATTTCATGTGGAGTTTCACTGTGATGTGTATGTGGTCAGCCCTACATTTGCAAGTGTTGGTTGGTTGTGTGAAAGATTGTGAATTTGTCATGTCCAGTTGTCAGATGGTTAACAAAACATTGTGAATATGTCCTGTTTCCAATTGTTAGCTGGTTGTTGAAAGATTGTGAATTCATAATTTGTTTCCAAGTGTTAGCTGCTTGTTGAAAGATTGTGAATTCATAATTTGTTTCCAAGTGTTAGCTGCTTGTTGAAAGATTGTGAATTTATCATTTGTTTCCAAGTGTTGGCTGCTTGTTGAAAGATTGTTATTATCATTTGTTTCCGAGTGTTGGCTGGTTGTTGAAAGGTTGTGAATTGTGAATTTGTCCCCGCTGGTATAACATATTGGATTCACTGTGCTTGTCTTGTATTCCTCTGCAGTTGGGTTATTGTGCAGACTCTCTCTCTCTCTCTCTCTCTCTCTCTCTCTCTCTCTCTCTCTCTCTCTCTCTCTCTCTCTCTCTCTCTCTCTCTCTCTCTCTCTCTCAAGGAATCATGCTGCAAAGTTGTTATAGTTTCTCTCTCTCTCTCTCTCTCTCTCTCTCTCTCTCTCTCTCTCTCTCTCTCTCTCTCTCTCTCTCTCTCTCTCTCTCTCTCTCTCTCTCTTTAAATCAGTCAGTTTTAGCAGATTTAGAAAGTAAATGTTTTCCTCCATTGAACATTTCAGTTTTATTTTGAGTCATTCCACTCATTTCTTCCTTAAAATCTTGACATATATTATTAGTGGTTATCCTTCTGTTGTCCTGCTTAACTACTCTGGTTAACTACTCTACTGGTAGTTAAAGTAAACAGGTCCAGTGTTTACTTTTTCAGTCTCAACTCCTCACAGTCTGGTTCAGTCTAGTTTTCTCTTTCCTCAAACTGAATGACTTTGCTTTTAACCAATTTCCTTCAGACTGCTCCTTTGTGTGGTGGGGATTCTTTTTGCCTCTGTGAGTGATTTTTTTATGTGTTTTTTATGGAGTCTTATAACAACAGAAGACTGACAGTCTTGTAGTGATAGAAGACTGTATCTACTTTTGTTTTCTGTGTAAAACATTGATGATGTTCACATTCAAAGTGCAATTAGGTCATCTTAGAATTTGGACTGGAAATATCATGGTTAGGTTAGTTTGTGAAAGTGTTGGTGAGTTTCTTGATATTTTCTGTGAGATATGTTGTCAATATGTGGTGTCATTTTTTGACATATGAGGATGAATTTCATGTGGAGTTTCACTGTGATGTGTATGTGGTCAGCCCTACATTTGCAAGTGTTGGTTGGTTGTGTGAAAGATTGTGAATTTGTCATGTCCAGTTGTCAGATGGTTAACAAAACATTGTGAATATGTCCTGTTTCCAATTGTTAGCTGGTTGTTGAAAGATTGTGAATTCATAATTTGTTTCCAAGTGTTAGCTGCTTGTTGAAAGATTGTGAATTTATCATTTGTTTCCAAGTGTTGGCTGCTTGTTGAAAGATTGTTATTATCATTTGTTTCCGAGTGTTGGCTGGTTGTTGAAAGGTTGTGAATTGTGAATTTGTCCCCGCTGGTATAACATATTGGATTCACTGTGCTTGTCTTGTATTCCTCTGCAGTTGGGTTATTGTGCAGACTCTCTCTCTCTCTCTCTCTCTCTCTCTCTCTCTCTCTCTCTCTCTCTCTCTCTCTCTCTCTCTCTCTCTCTCTCTCTCTCTCATATATATATATTCAGTTGCCGATTAAAGTTTTTCTGTAATACTTTGTCAGTTTTATGAATTTAATGTGAGTCTTTGCTACTTTGTGTTTATTTTAGCTATGTGTTAATATATTTATGAAGCAGAGTTCTCCGGCTGTATTGTTATTCCATTATTGAAACAGTTCTATAAATTATTGTGTGTCCTTCTTTGGCAAGCCAGTCTGCTGACATTTCTGTCAACTGGGTTCAGTGTTTTAACAAGTCAGACTTGTTCAGTCTGGTTTTCCCTCTCCTTTGACTAAAGGAGCTGTTGTTCTGAATTATTCACATTCAGACTAAGGTTTTGTTTGTGGAGATGAAAATGATTTAGCTGTAATTTAGCTCAAAGTTTTTTTTTTTTTTTTACCAGAACTTCATAGTTTTGAAATTGAGGTAAAATTATTGAAGTACTTAGTACAAAGTGCTCAAGGTACTTTTACATGTGGGGGATTGTTGGGCCTTAAGTATGTACCCCCAGTCAAAAAGACTTATTCCTATAATGTTAATATAACAATAATAATAATAATACAGTATTAATGTTCGTCACATCGTCATAGCAATAGTAGTAATAATTCCTTTGGGTGATTAGTTCCAAAAGACAGCTCTCACCCTTTTTGGAGCAGAGAAATCTTGGTATCCTGTTCTGTCTGTGCATGTTGAGTCTTAATTCTAAATGAAACAGTCGATTTAAGTACCATTGGAATCCACACTTTCATAACCCACTTTTAAGAGTTTATTTTTTTCAACCCTGATCAGAAGTTTGAAGCTTAAAGTTACAAGGAACATCAAGAATGTCTGTTAGACAAAGACAAAAGTCTTAACAAGTATCTTTTCTTTCACAGATTCAGCAAAGACAGCCACCTGGAGAGGATGAGAGCCCCTGAGATCTGCCTGCTGGTGCAGGAAGGTAGGTCTTTCCTTCCTCTGTTCAAATCTATCAGGAATTGGTTCAAGTAACAACTCAGGAACAAGATAGTTTCAGTAACATTTCAAGAATGAAAGTTTTGTTAGCTTATTTGAATCAGCTGTTATCAGGACAGTTTAGGTTTTTCTGAGTAGGACAGTTTTACAAAATACAAATGTCAGATTCACCTTCTTAATGAAACATTAAGTACCTTAAATCACTTCCTGACAAGGGAAATGTTGACTGAAAACACTTATTACAAAGTGACAAAATTGTAATAAATTCAGAGAGATGTGAAAGTTTAGAGAGAAAGTTGCATAGGGGATTGAAAAATTGAAAAAAACAAAAATATTAAATGGAATTTATTTTTCTTGACTAGAACAAAAAAGAAAGCAGGAACCTTATGTCCTCAAGTTACAGTAATTCTTTGATTCTCTTCTAAAATTCCTTGTTAAACACACTTGAGATTTGACGGAAAGAGTCAAAACAGGGATTCAGTTGTGTTAACCTTTTTCACTTTTTGAACAGTGAACAAATAAGTAAGATTATCACCCTTCTCTTGTCAGGTTTTGTTAGATATATAAAAACATTGAATTTATTCCAAGTCTAATAATTATTATTATTTCGCAGGTGAAGAGAAGGGGTCTCGACTATGCTGTCTTAAATAGAAAGTCTATTGCAGTTTATAAATGAAAAGGTAAGTTAACATTATCATGAGGTTACTGGTAAAATTTGGCTTTTATATTGAACTTATGGAAGAATCTCACAGAACAGTGAGAGAACTTTTTGTTAACTCACATAATTCAATTTTTTGTGTGATTTTGGACTGCCAAAATTCTTACGTTGTCCTGTCCATCTTTGCAGGCTTTTTAAGGCCACTGCCAATGGAGTCACCTGGGAGTATTTTAGCCAACTGATGATGGTAAATATCAATATGAAATCGGTACTTTTTGTTGATTAATTTTATTGTGGTTTTCTTTCTCCATTACACTCTTGAATCTTGATACAATGTAGTCATATTTCTTTTAAAGATATTGTCATAGTATAGAAATATTATAGAATTATTAAATTTATGGCAAGACTGATTCTTCTTTTTATTTCAGATTCAGTGTAAACCCCAGGTGGCTGCTTAGAATCACTGGCCTTGTTTGAGCTTCATACTTCTTCAGGTAAGTTGGAATCATATTGGAGGTTCTTGGTAAATTTCCACTGTCTTCTCTGATGGGCTTTTCGTCTGAGAATTTCCCTTAATCTTTTTCATCTGTGCACTTTTTTCAAAAGGTGTATTTAGTCATGAATCTGTTTTACCTTCTGCCCCTTTTATCCATTTGTTATTCCTGTCTGTGTCATGCTGTGGGGCTGTGGAAGTCCCTTATTTTGTACACTTTAAATATGTACCCCCAGTCAAAAAGACTTATTCCTGTAAAATAAAAACAACAATAATAATAATACAGTATTAATGTTCGTCACATCGTCATAGCAATAGTAGTAATAATTCCTTTGGGTGATTAGTTCCGAGACAGCTCTCACCCTTTTTGGAGCAGAGAAATCTTGGTGTATCGTGTTCCGTCTGTGCATGTTGAGGCTTGATTTTGAATGAAACAGTCGATTTAAGTAACATTGGAATCCACACTTTCATAATCCACTTTTAAGAGTTGGTTTTCCAACCCTGATCAGAATGTCTGTTAGACAAAGACAAAAGTCTTAACAAGTATCTTTTATTTCACAGATTCTGCAAAGACAGCCACCTGGAGAGGATGAGAGCCCCTGAGATCTATCTGCTGGTGCAGGAAGGTAGGTCTTTCCTTCCTCAGTTCAAATCTATCAGGAATTGGTTCAAGTAACAACTCGGGAACAAGATAGTTTCAGTAACATTTCAAGAATGAAAGTTTTGTTAGCGTATTTGAATCAGCTGTTATCAGGACAGTTGAGATTTTTCTGAGCAGGACAGTTTTACAAAATACAAAAATGTCAGATTCACCTTTTTAATGAAACGTTTAAGTACCTTAAATCACTTCCTGACAAGGGAAATGTTGACTGAAAACACTTAAAACACTTATTACAAAATGACAAAATTGTAATAAATTCAGAGATGTGAAAGTTTAGTGAGAAAGTTGCATAGAGGATTGAAAAATTGAAACCAGCAAAAATATTAAGTGGAATTTATTTTTCTTGACTAGAACAAAAAAGAAAGCAGGAACCTTATGTCCTCAAGTTACAGTAATTCTTTGATTTTCTTCTAAAATTCCTTGTTAAACACACTTGAGATTTGATGGAAAGAGTCAAAACAGGGATTCAGTTGTGTTAACCATTTTCACTTTTTGAACAGTGGACAAATAAGTAAGATTATCACCCTTCTCTTGTCAGGTTTTGTTAGATATATAAAAACATTGAATTTATTCCAAGACTAATTATTATTATTATTTCGCAGGTGAAGAGAAGGGGTCTCGACTATGCTGTCTTGCATAGGAAGTCTATTGCAGTTTATAAATGAAAAGGTAAGTTAACATTATCATGAGGTTACTGGTAAAATTTGGCTTTTATATTGAACTTATGGAAGAATCTCACAGAACAGTGAGAGAACTTTTTGTTAACTCAGATAATTCAATTTTTTGTGTGATTTTGGACTGCCAAAATTCTTACGTTGTCCTTTTCATCTTTGCAGGCTTTTTAAGGCCACTGCCAATGGAGTCACCTGGGAGTATTTTAGCCAACTGATGATGGTAAATATCAATATGAAATCGGTACTTTTCGTTGATTAATTTTGTGGTTTTCTTTCTCCATTACACTCTTGAATCTTGATACAATGTGGTCATATTTCTTTTAAAGATATTGTCATAGTATAGAAATATTATAGAAATATTAAATTTATGGCAAGACTGATTCGTCTTTTTATTTCAGATTCAGTGTAAACCCCAGGTGGCTGCTTAGAATCATTGGCCTTCTTTGAGCTTCATATTTCTTCAGGTAAGTTGGAATCATATTGGAGGTTCTTGGTAAATTTCCACTGGCTTCTCTGATGGGCTTTTTGTGTGAGAATTTCCTTTCTATCTTTTTCATCTGTGCCTTTTTTGCACTTTTTTCAAAAGGTCTTTTTGGTCATTAATCTATTCTACCTTCTGCCCCTTTTATCCATTTGTTATTCTTGTCTGTGTCAGGCTGTGGGGCTGTGGAAGTCCTTTATTCTGTACACTTCTGTAACGCCATCCTTCACATTTGACCAATGGAACCTTCAGCCTTGTCGATAAGGCATTTTTCCATGCTGGACTCTTTCTCTCAACTTGTCTTCCTCTGTTCCAGTTACCACAGGCTTAGGCTTCCTGATACAGTAGCGCCTGAACTTATAAAGTGCTTTGGCGGTCTGGCCTTCAGATAAGCAACAAGGTCTGTTAAGTAACAAATGCACTGTACTATAGCCTGCACTTTATTTTCTAGATATATCACAGTTACCAGCAATCCAATAGTTCTAACCTAAAATATCTTGTATGTACTTCACACCCAACATTCAATTTAAGAGATTCATCATAAAATGTATCACATCTGAGATGACAGCGTACCAAAAAATAATCTTTAGGCTATAGCTGATAGGTACTTCAACTTAGTAAGTTGATGTCAGTCAAGTTGAAGTGTTACATAGGATTCAAGTTTAAAATCTCTCGAGAATCAAATGTTCCTTAGCCATTCTTAGTGTGTGTGGTTCCTCTGGAGATATGGAGTCACTTCTTTGCTTTGAAGTGAGGTTTGTGGGAATATTGCTTCTTTGAAGTGAGGTTTGTGGGAGTATTGCTTCTTTGAAGTGAGGTTTGTGGGAGTATTGCTTGGAAGTGAGGTTTGTGGGAATATTGCTTCTTTGAAGTGAGGTTTGTGGGAGTATTGCTTCTTTGAAGTGAGGTTTGTGGGAGTATTGCTTCTTTGAAGTGAGGTTTGTGGGAATATTGCTTTGAAGTGAGGTTTGTGGGAATATTGCTTCTTTGAAGTGAGGTTTGTGGGAGTATTGCTTGGAAGTGAGGTTTGTGGGAATATTGCTTCTTTGAAGTGAGGTTTGTGGGAGTATTGCTTCTTTGAAGTGAGGTTTGTGGGAATATTGCTTTGAAGTGAGGTTTGTGGGAATATTGCTTCTTTGAAGTGAGGTTTGTGGGAGTATTGCTTGGAAGTGAGGTTTGTGGGAATATTGCTTCTTTGAAGTGAGGTTTGTGGGAGTATTGCTTTGAAGTGAGGTTTGTGGGAATATTGCTTCTTTGAAGTGAGGTTTGTGGGAGTATTGCTTGGAAGTGAGGTTTGTGGGAATATCTATCAAGTAAGTTAATCTCAGATCTAACTTGTATTAGTAAGAGCTTATTCAACAAGGGACTGCCTTCACTCCAGAAGGCTGCGTAAGTTTTAATTGGGTTTTAAATTAGGTTTTAAAGAAGTAACCTCCTCATGCGCTTGGAAAGACACCTGCATAGCAGTGTACAGGACCTTGTGGATTACAAATGTGTTTGCAAGCAAAATCTATAGGTAAAATGCTACTTTATTTTATATATTGTTCAGCATTTTTTATTTTGTAGCCATTTTTCGTCTTGCAGGACTTTGTCATATTTTGTCATTTTGTCATTTTTTCTGCTTGACTTTGGAAAGTTAAGGTGTGCATGGGAATAGGCAGATATCTAGCAAGTGCTTTTAAGTAGGAGAAGTAGTTAAGAACACTTTGACAACTGGTTGACTCTGTTCTGTCAAATATTGGTGACAGGTTCAGGTCGGAGTTCTTGCCTTTGTAAGTCTTTTGCCTCAATTCTTTCTTCATTCAGGACTTCCCATTCATAAAAAGCGTATTGGATCATACTCTGCTTTCTCATGCAGTTGCATTTCAGTCTGCGCCCCTTCATACTTTTCCAGTACAGCTCGGTACAAAGGAATTGGCACTCATTTATTATCATGTGTTCTAGCCTTCCTGGAATGTCAGCGTTACTGTCAGTCTTTGCTTTCTTCTGTAGGTCGTCCTTCTGTAGCTCTTTTCTACAATATACTGCTGTGTGAACAAGTATCGTCTTCCATTCTTCCTCCTCTTGAAAATCATCCTTGGTTTTTTATGGCTTCATCATGTAGTCATCATGTGGTCTTAAGATGTTCCTATGTGTCTTCCTTAATCAGTGTCACCAATCTTTTGTATTAGATGTTTGTTATGGCTATTGGTATGTGTTCTTTCACAGCAGTTATCTGAATTTTCTCTTGAAGTATTAGTTTTTGACTGCCTCCATTCCCTTGGTTTCTTAATTTCTATTTCACTTTGTTAACTGTTAGAATATTTATACTGTTTTCCTTTTTTCAGTTCTGGTCTTAAGCCGTCTGGTCCATTTTCTTTCTTCTCCAGTTTATCTTATCATTTCTTCACATTTCTTCACGTTTCCCTCGTTTCGTTTAGACATCCACATTATTCTTGTTGTTTAGGTCTTGTTCTGGAATTTGTTTTATATGTCCCCTTCCTCATACTCCTTTTGTGACCCTCTTTCATATTCCTTTCCTCTTCATTCCATATTTGTTTCGTTCCATTCTCATGCATTTTGTTGATTTCTTCTCCCCAGAATTGTTTCATTTGCTTGCAGAGTTTCTCCTCGTTAATGTGTCTCCCCTTCTCCTGTTTTCTCTTATATTTTTCTATGCTATCTCCTATTACCCCCTTTCCCATGTCCTTTCCTCTTTCTTGCTTTCCATCCACTGCAACTCTCCCTTTTCACGGTCTTAAGCACTGATTGGCTGAAAGTACGACAGCGTTCGGCTTAGTCAGATTCTCATTAATTAAATTAGTTCACCTATTTTTATACCCTCGCCACTCTGCCATCTTGTGTTGATTGTACCAAAATCTTGAATGCCCCCTTCTTTCCCCATCATCGGGTATTTTGCGAATTATTCAGGGTATCCCATAGCTTTGTCCAATTCAGCATCAGCTTTGAAAGCCAGATATCAGGGTAATATAAAGTCTTGCCAGCTTTCATTCTGCTCTTCATGATAGGAAAATGGAGATTGTGCCTATTTCTGCCTTCTTAGTTGCTGTTACTGAAATAAGTCAGTTTTTAAGTAGTATTGTGGAATTTGAAAAGAAACCATGTACTATTTAAGCCTTTAAGTTGACCTGTTGCACCTTGAACTCAATTTGACTTTTGTTTTACAGGTTGCCAGCGAGTGCAGTTCGCCCCCAATAAGGTGGTAAGTGTCCAAATTTTATTGTTTTTTTCATATTTTCTTCATTTTCCTAATGTAGGCCTCATCTTGTACCTCTTAACACTTTGAATCTTTTTTTTTTTTATTGAAATTTCCTTTTCATTCTCATTATATCTTTGTCTTTGAGTGTTCTGAAATTGAGTTTCCGAGGTGTCAGTCATTAGGAGATATAAATCGAGATTAAGTCGTATAAATTACAGCACTGCTTTCAGGTAATCCATAAGTATTTGCCAAAGTGTTTGCGAAAGTTTGTTCAATAGCTGTTGATTGAATGCAGGAGAATGTTGTGCAGTATCCGCGACTGTGCTTCTGATCAGGCTAAATAGCTGTTGCAAATATGAGTACCAGAAGGTGGCTGTATTTTTGAGGTTATAATTGAAGAGGAAGTTTAGTTCAGTGGTGTGATTTAACTACGGTTTTTAACTAACCAAGGCCTTGGTTTTTCCTCCTCTTTCTCTGTCCCAGTTATTCTTACGCATTTCCAACACCTCCTTTTATAATTTGACAGTCTGGAGTCTTATCTTGTGACATAATATATTCTAGTTGATACATAATACAGATTTCCACACCCCACACTTATCCTAAAACATCTGTGACCATCCTAAAAGATCCTCTGTGACCAACACTTTCTCCCCTCCTACCTGTTCTTTTGACATTGGCTCTTTCCCAGTTACCATAAAAGTTCATTTTGTTGGCTCTGATTTTCCTTTCACTCCATTCCACTCATCTGTCTGTCAAGTGTCTGCGTTACGTCTTCCTCAGATTCTGCAATTAAAGTTGGTCGTCTGTGTTTAGCAGATCCAAAAGACTAGTGCTTTTTATACTCCTTTTTAGTTCCGTCTTTCATCAAGATAAACAAGGAAGGACCCAGTGCTGTTTACTTCAATTTGACACTTCTGCTCGTCTCAATCAGCGTCTTGTGTTATGGTACCCAAACATCAGCTCAAATGGTCATTTTGATGTACAGTATCCTCTGTTTTAGTGGTTCCCATCTAATTGTTGTTTTTCAGACTATCAAACATCTTTTTAGAAACAACAAATTTGTGGTATAATCTCTAGTAATTGCTTGGTACTTGAAGTTCCTTCATCCTAAATTATCTGATTCCTGTATGATTCTTAATCACGAATACTTTACGTTTGCCTTTTTAAGTTGATATTGTCAAACATTTTCCACTGTTCTGGTCCTAGCCTTCGTGCGTAAGCTTTTCATTTATTGTGGTAGCTCGACAGTGATTGGGTTTTCTCTGCATCTAGGAAAAAGATTTTTAATATTCATGATTATTTTGTAGCCTTCTAATGGCTCTCCTTAATTATCAGGTCTTGATTCAATATTGGTACCTCTGTCTTGTCAACTCCTCCAGTTATCTTCATTCATTTGTCGTTAGTTTTATGAGAATAATGCTCTTCTCTTTCCATCATTATTTTGTTTCATATTTCTCTTCAGTCTACCTTTTGAATAGTTTGCTTATATCACATCTTGACTGGTTTACTTTGTCCATTTTGGTATCATGAATATTTCCTGTCTTTTATGGTGTGGATTTGCTGATTCAGTGCCTTCCAGATCTTGTTTGCCCTTTCCACCTGCCTCAACACCATTCTCATCTCCATGTAAAGTGTGATCACTATTTTTCCCTGGCTGTCCATTTGACAGGACTTACTGGATGCCCTCTGGCCTTCAGTTACCATTGGCACATCTTGATCCCACCAAATCCATCTTTCATTTGCTTGTATTTTTATTTCATACTCCTTTGATTTTAGTGTATTTAGTCTCTCATCCTGCAACTAGGATCCTTCGCTTGCAGTGTGCCATGTCTGAAGATTCTGATAGCTGTGGAATTAGTGCCTCTTTTGTTTAATGTCGTCTGCACCACTTTTTGTTGTTGTTGTTTTTCTCTTGCAGGCCTCCTGTGTCCATCCTGTGAAAGAATCCTTCCTTAATGTCTGTTTGTGGATGCAAAAAAATCTTCCCCTCATTCACACACACGTGCTTTCAGCTTCTAACTCCATATTACTAAACTTGTCATCATACATTTAAACCATTCTTTTCAGTATTCTCATTTCTTTCAACGGTTATGCTTTACCATTGTATACTTCATTTCTATTGCTGTGGATATTTGGTTTCAGACAATTACCTCAGCAGCACAATTGGTCGTCTTGATGTTTTCCTATATTGAAATCAGAGCCTAATGTTCTTGGTCATTTTATATTAGCATACAGTGGGACATCACACTGCCCACCCTCATCCCACATTTGACACCAATTTAATCTTAGCTCTTCAGTCCCTTCTGCTTCCATTTGACTGCAGCCTGCAGTACGTTCTGCTCAACTGCCCAGACTTTTGACACTTCAGTAATGACTATCTTTACCTACTTTTCATACTTTTTTTTTATTTCGTGTATTTTCGACTGCATAGGTTTCTCTGTACAGTTCTTTTGGCCATGAACTTCATTCTAAGCTGTCATCCTGTTAGCATTTATTATGCTCTCACTTGGACTACTGCATTTCTAAAATGTGCGTTGACAGTTATGAAACTTGTTTCATTTGTATGTTGACCTCTGGGCTTCTTATTATCAACTTTTCCCCTCACTTAAACATTGTAGCCAACAACTATGCCATAGCCTGACTTGAATTGTACAGCTTTTCCTATTGCATCCTCTGAACCATCACTGTCAGCCATACTTGTCCACTGAAGTCTTTTCCTCCCATCATAATCCCTGAAGGTAGAACTGGTAGATAACCTTGCCCAGAAAGCCCAGAAACTCTTATTCCACTGAGTTTGGTCTGTGTTTGTGAAACATAGACTTAGAACACAGGGTTGACCCTATTTCTGAAGCCATATTTCCTAAACTGTCCATTGTTTTATTTCTTTTGATCCTTTATACACTAGCTTTTGTGTGCACAGTCATAGGTGTTTTCTTGTTAGTGTTGCACCTCCATACTTTGCTGCTGTTCTTAAAAGTTTGGTGTTGAAAGCAGTGTTCTTGACAAGATTTTGTTGGTTTAAGGAAGTGTAGTTGGTGGCTAGTTTTCCGAAGACATATTTGCAAGCGCTCGGCCACGTTGCAAATTCCATCTCTCTCTGCCTGATTTTCCTTCATGAAAAGCATCGAGGCACTCTTACATAAGATGTTTGTGAGATGCTGTCTCATGGAGGTATTTGTGTATGAAGTTGTTCTGCCATTTTCCAGGGCACTCCTCTGTAATCACTCTACTGCTTTCATAGCTACTACATTTCTGATACTGCAGTTGCCTTTGCTTGTGTCGTCATTGCCAAGGCAGTCGTGCTACAGTTATGTATGTGGGTAGGAAGGGTGCTGCTTGTCCAGCCATGTGTGGAATTGTGTCAAAAGTTTAGACTATGGTAATTTGGACTGACTTGCTGTATAGGGTTGACCAACATTCAGTTGATTATTCATACTCTTCTTTTTCCGTGCAATAAAGAGAGAAAGGGACATCATATGCATGATAAGTAACAAAATGTATTAAGCAGGGAAAGCAGGATGAATAGATGTTGCCTACTTATACATAAATGTTAAATTTGCAATGTGTAGGGTTTGGTAATGGTGGGCATAACTGAAACTAATGTACGTAATCAGTACCAGGAGGTTTAAACTGTTGCAAATTGTAATCTTCAGATAGTGCAAAGAGCATAGGGTTGAATCTTCAACATGAGCTGTTCTTGCAATGAGAGAGGTTTATTATTGATTAATCTCCATTCTCTCATCTCTCACATTCCATTAACTTCCCACCTACTCCAAGTGTGTCTGTAGGCTATTTTGATATGGTTCTTGGACCTTCATAATGGTCTTAGGAGTCATTTTCATATTCAATACTATTGTGACTTCGTCGTTGCTCTTCCCTTCTCGTCACACACCGGAAACATAATGCTCTTTGGTTTTAAGAGTCCCCCAGTTGGTGGAATCCAGCTCTTGCAAGTACCATATCTCCCAAGATGTTGGCCATTTGTGGACCTGCCACCTTCTCTGTTTTTTGTGTGTGTGCATCAGTGTCATGGTGGTTTTTCTCTTCCAGTTCTATCTCCGTCATGCAAGCGTCACTCTTTAATTTTTTTGTGACTGGAAAATCTCTTCCACTTTCACCTTGTTCATGTGCTTCCAGCTGTCTATTCCAATGGAACAAAACTTACCACAAATAGATGTAAACATTCTTTTCAGTGTTTTTATTTCTTCCAGTGGTTATTTTGCTTCCCAATTGTATATTTCATTTTCTATCACAGTGGACATTTTGTGTCATCCAATTCACCCAGCAGCACAATTGGTCGTCTTCCTGTTTTCCTCATGTCAACTTCTCCAGTTAATCGTCATTAATTTTTTATTGGTTTATGAGAAAACTGCTTTTCCTGTTGCATCATTTTGTGGTTATATTTCTCCCTTTTGGGACATCGTAATTCCACCACGACGTCTCTCATTTGCTTACACTTTTATTCTGACCTTTTTCTTTATTTTAGTCTTATTTAGTCATGTCTCCTAAGACATTAGTAGTTACAGATATCCTCTTTTGTCTATTTTGACCTGTGCATCATTTTTGCAGTTCATTTTCTGTCCAGGCCTACTGTATTCTTCCTGTGGAAGTTTCATTCTCTAATCTGTTTTTGACAAAAATCTTTTCATTCACTTTTTCATATATGTCACAAACTTATGAACATACATTTTCACCATACTTGACTGATTCAATCTACTTATTTCTTGAAAAGGTCATTTAGCTTCACCAATCCCAGACTTCATATCGTATTGCAATGCAAGAGTGTTGCCATCCAGCTACCCAGTAGCACAAATGGTCATCTCCCTGTTGTAGGGGCTTTCTGTTGGACACAATTGGTGCAGGATGATGGGAACAGATTCAGAGGTTAAAGAAAACTCTTTTTCACCCATCCAAATTTATTAACAATTTAGCAGTTATCATCTCTCAATACTTAACCTAACTTATTTCCTACGTACCTCTCAAGTTTACCAAAACAATCTTCCTATACTTAACTTAGCCTAACTTAACGGGACCGTCCACTTTACATTAACCTTATGGGAAAATGGGGTTTTTCAAACTCTATAAACTTTTTTGTTTTTCAATCGATTTTTCTCATTCAAAAACCATTTGAAAGATAATTTTCTCTACTAAAAACTAATAACTGGGATTTTTAAAAAAAAATTTTAGTTTTTTTTTATTATATATTTTTACGTAGTATTTTTTTTTATTTTTTTAATCGATAATTTCAATAGGTAAAAATCAAATTTAAAAATTCTGTGCTATGAATATTTAGACATTTTAATGCTCTATTATTTGGTTTTTGAACGACTAAAATCGGTCGATAAACAAAAAAGTATAATTAATTTTTTTCCGAAAATCTTAAGTTTTGAGAAAACGAGCTTCAAAGTTTTCATATACTACATTTACTTCTGTAAATTCTGAAGTAAACCTAGAGACTTGAAATTTGGAGGATATATTGAAACCATATTTATAAACATATACTGTAATTTTTATTAAGATTGTTTGAATAGAATTCAGTATACATAAGTTTGAAAAATTATAACTTCAGATAAACACTGTGAACAGACAATGCATGTGGGCGATTATACATTTGTCTTTATCACTGACCACATTTCACGCTTTTAGATTACTTGATTATCATCTCTATTACCTTATGCTACTATGAATATGATAATGACGCAAAATCATTACAAATATCTACGAAAAGACGAAGAAATTAACAGAACTTATCTTTGGTTTTTTAGAAAACTCGTATCATTCAAAGAAAACGTCGAGTTCATTTAGGAAAACAGATCTCTAGGGAGAGACTATAGAAAAAAATTTTCAGGTACTCAGGACAGAAAAAAGTTCCCTACTGGATTAGTGTTGCTTACGCGACCCCCCGTGCTACTGTTTTCATGTATTGATCACAGAGGTAACATGTTCGTAGTCTATTGTCATTAACACACAATGGGTCATCGCACTGCCTATCCTCACCCCTCATTTGATGTGGTTACCCATTTAATCTGCTGCTCTTCAGTCCCTCCTGCACCCTTCTGACTCCAGTGCAAATTTTATATGAACTTGATACTATACTTTAACCACCTTCCCTCATACACTTAACTTTGCTAATAGCTCTCCATGTCCCAGTCTGCCCAAAGGCTTTACGTAATGTACAGTGCATACGTACTGAGCTTGTGACATGTCGTGAGACTTCATACGTTGTAGCCTGTCTTCCATGATTTTTAACTTTAGTCAAATATTTCTAGTTCAGTTCTTCCCTGGCACTAGATTGTTATATACCTGTATTTACAACACTCTTAAAATGCTTGATTTCCCAGGGATATCTGTGCTGGTAATTCTCCAGTCATGGGAGACTGCAGTTCATTCCACTCCATTGGGCAGAATTGTATTCCTTTTGACACCTCAACAGTGACTATCCTTACCTGGTTTTATTGTTGGACCCTGTGGTGGTACTGTAATATTTCTTTGGAGATATCGGTTGCGATACTTCAAGCAGCTCCATTGCTATGATGCCATCAGATCCCATTATTCTTCTGCTATGTCCATTATCCTCTTTTAGTGCTGATTTGTTTGTGGTTCTCATTGGCTTCTTTATTTTACTATTTCTCCCTATAATACAGGGTTTGTTCATACTTATTTTGATTCATGCATTCTCCCTTGCATAGGTTTCTGTCATCGTCATTATAAGCTCCCTTCCTATTAACAGTATATATGGTCTGACTTCGATTACTGCCGTTGTTGAATGTTATGGAGTCTCTTGAGTTTATATCTTGATTTTGAAACCTCTCGTCATGTGCATAATCATCTTGGGTGATGCCAGAACCAAATATTTGCAAACAGACTGATTTTCTGTACACCACACTACAGACGTATTTCCTTTGTCTCAATCCAGATGGTCTTGACACACACAATTCTCCATTTGTAATTGGATCTTTCCACTTTGCTCTGGGTTGAAATTCAGCAAATGTATGGTCAAACCACTTCAGGCTTTCCGTTCTGTTTCAATGGCTACATCCCTTTTGCAATGAGAAGCATTTAACATCAGTAGTAATTCCATATTTTACTTATGGGGTACCCCTTTCCAAGTGGTACAGCTATTCTGCTTCCTCCAGCTCATGATTCTGTTTTCTTATGACCTTCAAAGTATCTGCTTTACATTCCAATGAGCCAGAAAGGTACCACAAATGTTGTACCCTAAGTGCAGTACCTTCCTTTTGGTCTGATTTGAGCCTACTTAATTTTGGCGTTGAAAATCTCCTCTTAATGTGTTGCTCTGCAGACCATCTCTGGTGATGCTTGAATGGTTACACAGTGCAGTTTACCCCCACATATTCAAGATTGACATTGCAGATACAGTCAGCAAATATTTCCCACTCTCCTGGTCCTAACCTCCTTGTATCAGGTTTTCGTTCGTTCTGGTAGCTTGAGATTGATTGGTTTTCTCTGCATCTAACAAATTCATAATTATTTTTGGTAGTTAGTAAAGGCTGTCTTCAATTGTCAGGTTTTAATTCAGTATCGGTACCTCTGACATGTCAACTTCTCCTGTTATCTTCATTCATTTCTTATAGTTTGAGAATATTGCTTGTCTTTTTCCATCATTCTTTTGTTTCATATTTTTCTCATTTCATTTTATTTTCCTCTACTGAGCACAAACTTAACTCTCGATCATTAGTCTTCAGCATACATTGGGACATCACCCCTCATTTGACATCACCAGTTGAATCTGATCCACTTCAGTCCCTACTGACTTTTTTTTCCAGTACCAGTTTCATATTCACTTGATACTGTACTTGAACCCCCTTCCCATATGCACTGACTTTGCTTAATAGTTTTCCAAGTCTCAGTCTGTCCAAAGGCTTTACGTTAGGTACAGTACATACGTATTGAGCTTGCCATGTCGTGTTCTCATAACGGCATTCTCAGCACAAAGACTGCATTCCTTGTAGCCTAGCTCCCATGAACTTCAACTCTGCTACCACATCTCGAGTCCAGTTCTTCCCTGAAACTAGATTGCAGCATTCCTATATTTATGGCATGCTTAAAATGCTTGATTTCATGGGGATATCTGTTTGTAATTCTGCTGGCATGGGAGCAGTTGGCAAGAATTATTCCTTTTGAAATCTCAACAATGACTATCTTTCCGTACTTTTATTGGTGTTGGACCCTCCAGTGGTACTGTAGTCATTCTTTAAAGAGCTCGGTTACAAATTGTTCATCTTGAACACTACTTGCAGCTCTCATTGCTATAAGACCATCAGCCTTTATTGAATTATTCTGCTGCCATTTCCTTTATCTTCTTTTAGAACTGATTTGTTTGTGGGCCATCAACATTGTTATAAGCTGCCCTTCTGTTAACACTTACGACGTTCTCGCTTGGATTACTGCCTTTGTTGAATGTTTTAGTGTGCCTCTAGTTTTTTACTTGATCTTGAAGCCTCTTGTCATGTCCATAATCATCTTTGGTGATGCCAGAACCAAGCATTTGCAAACATCTACTTATTTTCTCTACACTGTACTATAACCCTGCTTCCTTCCTCCAAAACCAGATGTTCTTGACACTGTTTCCATTTGTAAAATGATCTTCCCAGTTTGCTCTGTCCTGAAATGCAGGATATATATGGTCATACCATTCCAGGGTCTCCTGTAACTTAGGCTATATTGGGGGAATTTTCTTAGACAAAATAAACTTAACAGGGCAGGAAAGGAGTAGCAGGCTAACTGGTAATTATTGGTACTCCAGTGTGCTTTGATGTATTTTCAGTGCTTCTCTGGTGCAGTGTATTGTTTATAGACTTGGTCTAGTTTATTGTTTATGCCAGTTAGTACAAAATATTAAGGCTGGATATTTTGAAAGTTCACTGGGGATGGAAAAGACAGGGCCTTGAATTTATGTCATAGGGTACTTTTTTCTTGTCTTCCAGTCACTGGAAGTTTGGTCTTACACTGATTTTCAGTCCTTTCATTTCCATAACACATTCATTCTTTAGAACATTTCTCTAACTTTGTCCTCAGATTATACTGTTAGCGCTATTTCTTCCGCTTGTAAGAATTCCCCATTTACTTTAATAAACACCAAAGGACTCATGGGTAATCCACTGTTGTCACTCTAGGTTTTGTGTTACGGGGTAGCATCACTAGTTCAAAGTGTCTTTCTGGTAGCTTTTGCCTGTGTGATGTATAATTGTTGGTCTATGGTACATGCTTTAGCCAAATGCCTTCTCAGAATCCACAAATAAGTTTTATGTTACATTCTTCAGGGCCACATTTTAGACTGTTTGTGTTCTGGTAACCTCTGTTGGCAAACGAACAATTGCAGTATCAGTTTTAGCAACATTTCTCGGTTTTATTCCAGCGACTTCTGATGCAATTGTATTCCTCCTAAATTTACATATTGTAGAGTGTCACCTTTTCCCTTGTTTATTATAAAATGCTCTTTTCCCTGTCTTTCCTCTTTTCTTTCCTTGTCAGGCTTTCTTATTTTCTGATCTGTTCGTCAATGACTTGGCCGTTAATGCTCTTAGCCGGTTGCTTGTTTCAGATAGTGATTATACTGAGATCAGATGTGTCGCCTTCATTCCAAAAAATGACTTTTAGAAGAGCAGTAGATTTGGAAATATCAGGGGGCAAAGACCTGTAGGATAGCCCAGGAATTCCTGAAAAGATAGTTCTGATAGTTGAGGCAGTAAGATCATAAGACGCAGGAGAGTGGAGAGAGTTTGTCTAATCCGACAAAGGTTAAATCTGACACAAACTTTGAGATACGGATTTCATTCTTGTATGCATTGCCCTGCTTCTGTCTCGTCTCCAGCCATTGCTTCTCTGACTTGTATGCTTATTGCATTTTAAATCTTGTTCATACTTCTTCGTGCCACTATCAACTGTGTTTATACCTCCATCTTATTTTACCTCCTGTACACAACAAATGTCCATAGCTCTTCTAGCCAAGATCTCCTTAGTGTTGCCTGCAAGCATGAAACAATATGGCCCACGTAACCCAAGTTCTTTGAGGAAATGCTCGAATGTTTTATGGCTAATTAATGAAAAACCACATTAGAATATTGCATACATATCCCACACTGCAGTGAATCAGCTCAAACATGGTCATTCAATACCAGGGGTGTCAGAAAGTTGAGGATTATATCAACTTTCCAAGTTAAGGAATGATTTTATATAACGTAATGAGATTCATTCTTACCATATTCAACAAAAGTTTTTCAATTTCATTGGCATAAAGTCATCAGCACAAACAAAAGCACACCACAAACATGACCCCTAGGAGAGTTTAGGGAAAACCAAAGAAAGCAATGGCTTTCATAGTTCTTAGAATTCACACCCCCGTAAAGTGCAGTACAGCATTCCTCTCCACCCACCTCATATCAGTAACCTGTCAGCATATATACATTGCATAGGTACTTTGCCAGGCTGAACATTGGTAGTGTTTGTGCTCCCGTCTAGAAGTGGGATCTTGGCTATGCACAGACATCAGTACGAAGTGTTCTTATATTCACAAGTTTTGTTCATTGTGGTTACATTCATATACTCATTGGTAAAAAACAAAAGTCTTGTGAACAATGGTATTATGGAAAATGCAGTTAACTCAGGAGTTCCTGTACTTGGGTTGAGAATTGCAAATGTAGGGAATTACTGTCCTTCTTAATAGTTAAAAACTTTGTTAGCTGATATTTCTAATGTTTACACTAAACAGTGATGTCCCTTTCCTTGTCTTTAGGCTGAATACATCTCTGTACTCTTCTGTGTTTCCTTAACCACTGGCAATTTTTTTGGCAGTCTAGTGTCTTAGATTGTTGAGGCTAATAGTTTGTGAGAGAGAGAGAGAGAGATGTTTCCCAATGGTGGTTATTTCCAGAATTTTGCTTCTCCTGAAGAAAGGCATTCTCTTTGGTTGGATGTTCCTGCAATTTCTTTTTACACTGTAATGTTTGGTGAAGTTTTTACATCATCATCATTAGGTAGTCAGGTGTTGGTGTGGCTTCGATGTTTGCGCTGCTCGTTAGATGTGGCGAGGTGCATTTCTAGTATTAAGCACATGTTCGCTGGGTGCTACTATCTACAGAGGTATTGTTGGTCTGCCAAAGTTCCATCTTGTTCCTGGTCTCAGCCTCTCCTGTGTCATTTTCTAAAGGCATGTGTTCACTTCTACCTCAGTGTACGAGTATATCCCACAGTAGCCAGAGGGCAAGATATCCACATTAGTTTTATGTATTTAATGACTTCCAATCCGACATTGGGTAACTTAGAACTCTCTAGGAAGCATGACCAGCCTCCTTCCCAGTCTCTATCCTGATATTGCATGGGTGACTTTGAGTTTGTTTGAACAGTAATTAAGCCCGTTTCATTAGGAAGAGGTTAGGCTGTTGGGTTTCTGTTCTGACGTGCGGGATAATTTATGGTTAAGAACACAGGGGCTCTTGTGGCTTACATTTATCTAAGAGATGAAGTACAAGAAGTAATAAAAGCAGATCCGTCAAACTTTGGCATCAAGTACACTTCTCACTTTGCTCTTACTTCATCTCAAGGCATTGAATATATTTTGTCAGCAAACTTTGATGGTAATTTATTTCTTGTTGATCTAACAGGTTTATCAATGGTTACTTTACTCTCAGCATTATGTAGATTTTTACATACACAGCCATCTCTCAAAAGTTATTGGTTTACTTATAGCAGGAGTGTTAACACCTTTTGGCATTTCTCGTACGTCATTGGGCGTTTCCATTAAATGTACTCTGTTTCCTCTTAACAATTTGCCATCGCTTTCAATTAAGTATGACCTATTATTTAACTTTTCCTACTCATTTTCACCCACGACATGTGGTTTGACATGTACGTTGTGAGTCACCCTGATGCATAACATCTAAATCTTTAGCATTTCTGTCATAATACCACGTTTTTACATCATTAAACTTTTTCTTTTTTCTGGCTAGATCTAGATTTACATTTTGACGCAAGTAATTTTGATAACATGGGTAATTTTGTACAAGTTCACCTTCCTAAACAATACTACAGTGGACTCGCCCCTTTATCAACAGTTGAGGTGTTTCTATAGCCTAAAATTGCAAGATAAGGATCTTTTCCATTCTCAGTAGCTTTTGTTATTAAGCGCTTTGAGGTTTTAACAGTTGACTCGACCATACCATTAGATTGTGGATAAGTAGGGCTACTCGTTCTATGTTGAAAGTCATAATCTGACGTAAAATGTCTGAATTCATCACTGACAAATTGAGGTCCATTATCACCTATCAATACTGAAGGTATTCCATATGTAGCAGAATGGGTTTTTAATTTTTAAGTTTTCGAATGACTGTCTTCCACAAAGTATTATCAAGATAATCAATTTCCCAAAAGTTATTAACGTCATCTACAGTTATGAGAGAATTATGTTTCTTGATGCTCATCAAGTCTGTGCCACCCTTTTGCCGTGTTCTATCTGCCGTTTCATGATACATGTTGAGAACTAGGCTACTTCATACACATTTCACAGGCTAAAATGAATTGCTTAATCTCAGAATTCGTCCCTGGCCGTTAGGTACATTCTCTTGCCCTACGTAAACACCCTTCTATGCCTGTGTGTGATGAGTGAATGACATTCTTAATATCAGCTCTGAGACTTAATGGAATGACAATCCTCTCGCCTTTGAAAATAACACCATCTTGGACTGAATACTCATTCAGTCTCAGCCTTTATTTCTTCAAGACGTTCCTCTCTGAAAGGCAAATAATCTATCATATTTACATGTTCAAACTCAATCTGTTCATGACTAATTAGTGGTAAAATTATCTTGATAGCGTGTCAGCAAGAAACATATCCATACCCTTCTCATGTACAATTTCAACATCATATTGCAAAATATTAATCAACTTTCCTTGGAGTCTCGTAGGTGCTTTATACAGAGGTTTTAATAAGTTAGGTTAGGTTAGGTTAGGTTTATGATCACTTTCAGTTACTACTCTACGACCATACACGTATTGATGAAACTTGTTAAGACTAAAGACAATTGCTAAAGTTTCCTGTTCAATTTGAGCATAATGTTTTTCAGTTTCTGTCATAGCAGGACTTGCATAGGCAATAGGTTTACCACTTTGTAATAACACGGAACCTAGACCACTCTGGGAACCGTCACATTGGATAACAAGATCTAACTTTGGATCATAGTACTGTAATACAGGAGTACTTGTAATTAGTTTTTTTTAACTTATTAAATGCTTTCTCTTCCTTAATAGTCCACTCCTAAATGCTTTCTCTTCCTTAATAGTCCACTCCTAAATGCTTTCTCTTCCTTAATAGTCCACTCCTAAATGCTTTCTCTTCCTTAATAGTCCACTCCTAAATGCTTTCTCTTCCTTAATAGTCCACTCCTAAATGCTTTCTCTTCCTTAATAGTCCACTCCTAAATGCTTTCTCTTCCTTAATAGTCCACTCCTAAATGCTTTCTCTTCCTTAATAGTCCACTCCTAAATGCTTTCTCTTCCTTAATAGTCCACTCCTAAATGCTTTCTCTTCCTTAATAGTCCACTCCTAAATGCTTTCTCTTCCTTAATAGTCCACTCCTAAATGCTTTCTCTTCCTTAATAGTCCACTCCTAAATGCTTTCTCTTCCTTAATAGTCCACTCCTAAATGCTTTCTCTTCCTTAATAGTCCACTCCTAAATGCTTTCTCTTCCTTAATAGTCCACTCCTAAATGCTTTCTCTTCCTTAATAGTCCACTCCTAAATGCTTTCTCTTCCTTAATAGTCCACTCCTAAATGCTTTCTCTTCCTTAATAGTCCACTCCTAAATGCTTTCTCTTCCTTAATAGTCCACTCCTAAATGCTTTCTCTTCCTTAATAGTCCACTCCTAAATGCTTTCTCTTCCTTAATAGTCCACTCCTAAATGCTTTCTCTTCCTTAATAGTCCACTCCTAAATGCTTTCTCTTCCTTAATAGTCCACTCCTAAATGCTTTCTCTTCCTTAATAGTCCACTCCTAAATGCTTTCTCTTCCTTAATAGTCCACTCCTAAATGCTTTCTCTTCCTTAATAGTCCACTCCTAAATGCTTTCTCTTCCTTAATAGTCCACTCCTAAATGCTTTCTCTTCCTTAATAGTCCACTCCTAAATGCTTTCTCTTCCTTAATAGTCCACTCCTAAATGCTTTCTCTTCCTTAATAGTCCACTCCTAAATGCTTTCTCTTCCTTAATAGTCCACTCCTAAATGCTTTCTCTTCCTTAATAGTCCACTCCTAAATGCTTTCTCTTCCTTAATAGTCCACTCCTAAATGCTTTCTCTTCCTTAATAGTCCACTCCTAAATGCTTTCTCTTCCTTAATAGTCCACTCCTAAATGCTTTCTCTTCCTTAATAGTCCACTCCTAAATGCTTTCTCTTCCTTAATAGTCCACTCCTAAATGCTTTCTCTTCCTTAATAGTCGACTCCCATCCAACATCTTTTTTGTTGGCTGTCTTGTAGGCTCTAAAATAGATAAATTTGGTAGAAATCTACTCAAATAATTGACTATGCCTGATAAGACCTTTACTTGTGATTTCATGACCTACAAACAATACTTCAGTTTTCCTAAGCACTCCTTTAGACTCTTTCAATTTTATTCCTTTAACCGGGCACCTTTCCAAGAATTGACCTAGCTTAACATCATGATCTTTCACTGCTTCCTCACGTGTCGCCAACGCCATACAGTAAAACGTCATCGGGTATTCATACAACTCCACCAAGATCCTCAAGATTCAACTGTAGTTGCTTCTGAAAAATCTCACTGCTTACATTTAATCCAAATGGTAATCCAAGTCATTTATACTTACCAAACGGAGTTTGAAATGTAGTTAACAAACTAGATTCTTCACAAAGTACACAATGCCACTACCTAAATCAATGAAAATACCTTAGCCTTAGACAATTCTGGCAAAATATCATCACTTATATGAATAGGATGATGTTCCATTTTAAGTACCTTGTTTAGAGCTTGCAGGTCTAAACAAACTGTAAACTCGCCTGACTTTTTCTCAGCAACCACTAAGCAACTTACTCACTCTGTTGGTTCATCCACCTTTTCAATCATTTTATGGTGTACTCTCTTGACTTTTTTCTCTTCTCTTAAGGTTAATGGGTACCCTACAACTGGGTATTACAACTTGGTGGTTCTGCTGGATCTACAGTCAAGTGAACTGTATTATTGAAAGTCCCTATTTAATCATTAAAAACATCATATTTACTAAATATGTCATTAGTGACATATCTTTTCATAATTCGCTGTTATGAGTCCCATCTACTCTGAAGTAGGCTGGTTTCATAATGGTGTGGTTTTTCCTTCCAGGAAAAGGAATTCAACAGAATTTTTCTTCCTGTTCTTACAGTTCCTCATCACTAACCTACACTAGCCTAACAATTTCACAGTAGACAACATCCTTACTTCTAAAGTATTATCACATGGCATCAATGGAACATCAGGTATCAAATGCTGAGGAATACATTTACACTACCTCCACAATCTATTAGGAATTTAATTACTGGACCGTTTATTTCAAAGACTGACTTAATCAATTTATCACTTTTTGTGGACAATTTTAGTAAATATTCTGTTTCTGAACGACTAGATTCACTGCGATCAGCAATGACCACCCTTACTATTGCATCTTGCAGCAAAGTGATTGAGCTTACAACATCTGGTGCATGTTTTTCCATTTGCTGGACATTTATTTCTTTTCCATTCATGTTTTTCACTGTAATATTTACATGAACGCCAGTTTTTCACAGTTAATGAGAACTTGTTAGAATTTTCTGCTACTACTTGCTTAAAGTTAGGTGTATGGTACACATCAGACTTGTATTTAGGTGTAGGTCTATCTTACTTCTCTTTTCTTGACTTCTGCTTCAATTTAGCAATGTCTTCACCAGGCCTAGGCTCTACAGAATTGGAATTTCCTCCTTTGTAGACGTCCATCTGCCATTTACTAGCCTGGTATGCAATGCAAACATAAGTTTTCTGCAAGGTTAGGTCCTCAACTTCAAATAATTTCCAGCGTAATTTGTCATCAGCACATCCAAATATTATTTGGTTTCGCAACTGGGCATTGACCCAAATTTTAAGCCTAGTTACATCATTTTCAATTGACTCATCTGACTTTTGCACACACTTTCTGAACTTGTATCTGCAGAAAATTATTTTTGGTGGGGTGTAGTCACTGAACTTCTGAAGAACATTTTGTAAGACTTTAGCTGGGCTAGGGTGCTGTTGGAAACTCAGATGAATTGTCAATTTGCAGTAATTCATGGCTGCCAACATTCAATAACACAGTTACTTTTGTCTCTTTGGACTGACATCCTTTCTCCGAAGCCAGTAGTTAAATTTCAAATCATTGCTTGAATGACTTCCATTCACACTCCGTATCACCACCTGTTGTCAGGATGAACTTTCCGGGAGCTACTGCACAGTCCCCTGTCGACGCCATGTTGTCGATTCACTTTTTTATATAGGTTGATACTTCATTATACAAAGGCCTATAATAATTTATATTTGCTTTGAATATTCTGGAGAATGTGTAGAACCTCCTTCGCTGCAACCATGTTGCACTTATGTTCTGATATGCTGGATAATTTGTGCTTAGAAACACAGGGTCTCTTATGGCTTACATTTATTATCTAAGAGACGAAGTACGATAAGTAACGTGAATTCCTGTAGCAGTTGGCTGCACTTCAGTAGCCTCTTTGTGATGCTATTGATTCCAAGTTATACTTGTCTGCCTTCACCATGTTCCTGAATCTTCCAACCTGCTTTCTATGTTATCTGCAAGTGAAAGTGAGAAGTTCCATATTAGGTCAATTTTTGTCGGGTCCATAACGCTGAACTGAATATCGTCAACTCATAATTGAGCATATCTACTCCGAAATCCTCATATGCCTTCTCTTCTTTGTCCTGTAATTTTTGCGGTTGCCTTCTGATGTGTCTTATTGCTCTTGCATTTCGAGCAGTTTCTGAGAGAGTAATTAATGCTTCCATTATGGTTATATGCTGTTGGTCGTTAGGCTAGAAATAGGAGGGTCTCCAGTTCTGGAACTTATTGTATTATCCTCCCTCAAGCGACGGCTTTCCTGAGAGAGGACAATTGTTTGATCTTGAGTTAATTATTGACCTGCATTATTTTATATCTGCACCACTTATTCCGTGTCAATTCACTTAAGTTAGGGTACTTCTTTCCCATCCATTCAACCCGAACATAGTTTGAATTAGCTCCAATAAAGTTAGGTTTCTCCCTGGCCTCACAGGGGTTTAAAACTTCCCCTTTATGCCCCCCCCCCCAGCAGTATGTTTGTTTTTAGGCAATTACCATACTTCTTTTTGCTACCAAGCGCAGCGTGCACACACACACACACACACACACAATTTCCTGCGTTATTGAAACGCCCTGTTCTGTCCTCTTCAAAGTCATTTGGGAAGTACTGAGTAATACATTCCTTTGTCCTTCCTTGTGCTGTCAGCTGTAGTTATAAAAAACTGCACTAATGGATAAGGAGGTAGTTGACACAAATGCTAATGGTTAGATTTTAATCTCCCCGCATTTGTACTATTATTCCTACTTCATTTTGTCTTGTGTGGCTGCTTATTCCCACATGTTTGAGCCGTAATTTTTTGGCCCAAGAATGTTAGCATGAAAATTGTTCCTTTCATAGGGATTACAATTGCGTCTGAGGCTTCGTAATTGACATAAATTTTTGAAGTCATTTCTGTGGTTGCACTCTCATATGTCTTATTACTTTTTCATTTCAATTATGATTCCGATAGCGCTCCCATTTTTTGGGTGTGCTGTTGATGGTAACTTGGTATCATCAATGAAAAGAAGGAAGGTCCTTGGTGGATAGAAGCAAGTATTATACAATTCTAGAATTCACTGTAGCAACCTCTTCAAGTGGTGATTCCACCTGTTTGATGTTAGAACAGTCTTAATGACTGTGGTAGATTCGTGGTTGCCTCTACAAAACAAATGCCTGAGTTTGAATTTTCCCATTGTCTGTTTTAACAAGTGTGTAGATCATTGCTTATACAGTGGTAGTTTTCCCTCATATTTGCATACCAAGGAAGTTGGCAGGTTAGCCTTACACCATCCCCTGATTTCTTGTACTCCAAGTCACTGCAATGTTGTCAGGACAGTCCTGTGCCATCCATTCAACCCCAGCATAATTTGGGTCAGCTCCACAAATAGGGGGTTTCTTCCATACTTCTTGTGGGTTTAGAACTGTCCTTTCATGTCCCCCAGTTGTGAACTCAACTAGCCTAACCTAACCTAGCCCTCCATCAAAACACAGTTTATCCCTTTGAAAGTCATCTGGAAGTACTGTATAATATGTTTCCATTTTCTTTCTTGTGCTGTGCACTGTAGGGATTAATTATTGCTTTTAGTAGCACTCTTTCAGACCAAGCTGCAATCCCTTTGATTCATTTTACTGTACCTCCATTCATATTTTTTTCTCTTATACATTCCACTGTCTCATAACATGTTTCTCATAGTGCGATTGTGAGGTTTTCTTCCTGTTAATGCCTCTATAATCCTTCTAATCTCAATTTCTCTTTCGATGGTGAATGGTCTTGTTGGTACCAGCACGTGACCTTTGGCCTAAATTTTATGTTCCATTCTTGTGCTGTCCTCTGGTAGTCCAGATACAACGTTAGTGCTACTTGTACTACTGTCATCTGAATAACAGTCATATATCTGCTGCTTCCCTAAATAATTATTGTTAAATCTTCAGGAGTTCAGGGCATTTTCCATTCAGGGCTCCTTCCTTCACGTCCACTTGCCTCAGAAGTCAGACTTTTCTTATAAATATATATTTTTCCCAGCTGCATTTAGGCATTTTTGAGATGGCAACTGTTTTCCCTTTCGTATATGGTGTAGCCTAGCTTTTACACGAGTTAACAGTATATATTCCCACTTGCATATATGGTGGAGCATAGTTTTTTCCTGAATAGTGGTTTTGAAAATACAGTCACTTGTGGGCTCTATTAAGGCAAGCTTCAGTCATTCATATCGTTAACTTGAGCTTGGCCTGTGGCTTTCTCTTGAATTATGGCTTCATGCATATAATAAAACTTAGTTATTTTATAGAATACTGTGCATTTTTACTTGATTTCTCAGTTCTCAGATATTCATGGGTAAAACTCTCCCAACAATGCATTAGCTTCCCAGATGAGTGTTTTCACATGTTTCTCCCTTGACTTTTGAACACACAACACTTAAGCTGATGGATTTGCTCACACAAAGCATACATCAAGAATGAGATGAAATTTTCAAAAACTTATGTCTTCGTAACATCAAAGAACTGAGCGTAACTCGAAGTAAGCACAACTCGAAACGAGAAGGTTTTAGAAGATGGACTCCCAGGGGTACATTGTATTTCATTTTTGCTTTCCATGGACGCTGGCACCCTTCCACTGAATACACATATATAAAGTAATTTACTGTGTCATTCATTTTAGACGTTCATATTGATGTTACAAAGTCTTTTCACAACTTGATTTGCACAAGTTGGGTCATTAGCTTCTGTCCTCTTAGCATCCACAGATTTTGATCATTTCCAATAATCCTGTTTATGAATTTGATTAAGTACTGAAGTGTAGTGTTTAGATTTTTGTATAAACCATGGAATAAGACATCCTATCCAATGTTAGTCCATGGCTACTCAAGTACAGTATGTGTAACAGTGATTTTGATCACAGTATAGGATAATTCAGGTGGACTTGGTATTTAGGTTTCAGAAAGAAAACCTTTTTTGATTATGGTCTAGAATTGTTTTCTACTTTCCCAGACACACACAACTTTGTTACTCAAAATGCACTTAAGTGTAAAATGCTCCAAGACCATTTTGCACTAGACTCCAAAATGCATTAATATTAGCCTGAATAGGTTAGTTAATGCTTCTGAATATGGTAGTAATAACAGTCTGTCCAGTGTACAGTCTAATTAGGTTTAATTTTAGACATTTCAAATTCCAGTATTTTTCTGATTTTCCTGTAGTGTAAAAACCACACAATTGTAACTTTGTGAGAGAGTTTGGACCAGAATAAACTGTAGGAATTCAATTTTAAACAAACAAAGACTGAATGTAGTTTATTAACAGCTTAGTTATTCATATGACAGGATACAGATAAAAAAAAAAACTTTCCCTTACTCCAAATTAATCAGATTGTTATTATCCTGATTTGGATAGAGTATGGAAAGTAGTCATTCAGAAATATCCACTCGGAATTTACATAGCAGTTTCATGTTCAAAAAGGTGAATACCACACAAAAATACATAAAATGTGCTCATCATACAATAGATGTATTAGACCATATATGACTCTCAAAGTTTAGCAGAAGAAATATCAAACACACACAGGAGACACCAATCACTCAAATTATGAATTGTTTCCAACACCAACTGTACTCTTTAAAAGACAATTATGCTGTATTATTGGTCTTTTTTTGTATGTATACGGCTTTGCAAAAGTTTCTCTCTCTCTCTCTCTCTCTCTCTCTCTCTCTCTCTCTCTCTCTCTCTCTCTCTCAACAGGATATTTGCTCTTTCAAATACAATATCAGCTCTACCTAATTATACAATCTCTCTCTCTGTGTGTGTGTGTGTGTGTGTGTGTGTGTGTGTGTGTGTGTGTGTGTGTGTGTGTGTGTGTGTGTGTGTGTGTGTGTGTGTGTGTGTGTGTGTGTGTGTGTGTGTGTGTGTGTGTGTGTGTTTTAAATTTTCAGTGTAATGACACTTTAGTAATTGTTCTTATTGAAATGTTGTAATAATGGTTTTTATTTTCAGCGTAATGATACTTTATTAGTTGTACTTATTGAAATGTTGTAGTAATGTTATTTTATCTTTATTTACAGATTGATCCTGATGTTGCAACAGAGAGAGAGAGAGAGAGAGAGAGAGAGAGAGAGAGAGAGAGAGAGAGAGAGAGAGAGAGAGAGAGAGAGAGAGAGAGAGAGAGAGAGAGAGAGAGAGAGAGAGAGAGAGAGAGAGAGAGAGAGAGAGAGAGAGAGAGAGAGAGAGAGAGAGAGAGAGAGAGAGGAACCCAGGTGATATCAAGAGAACGAGGAGAGGCAAGAGGATCGCCGGTAACCTTCAAAACCTAAATAAGATGCCGGTAATCCAGGGCAGTTAAAAAAAAACCTTTTCTGGACGCCTCAACTTTAAATCAAATTTTAGAATTTTTTTTTTTTTTTTTTTTTTTTTTGTTGTGGGGGTGGAGCTGTGGCCCTGGACCTGGCTGGGGTTGGGGGGAATGTGGTTTGGGGTCTGGTATGGGCCCTCTAAATTTGACATTGTAATGCTACTCTTATGTAAGGTTCTTTTTTTAATGTAATGCTACTCTTATTGTAAAGGTTCTTTTTTAAATAAACTGTCAAGTATTCATAATTATTTAATTTTCCTGATGAATTGAATGGTGGAATTCCTGATAATTATCAGCTGAATGGAAATTCAATGAGGTACTGAATGACAAGCAAACTGCATTAGAGTGTTTTATTTAACCAAAGGTCCCACAGACATCACAGATCATATACAGAGAATACTGGCTGCCCAAGACAGCACCAGCAGAGAGACATGTTACTCCTGTGACAGCTCACTAGAGACTGATGGGGGCTCCTTGAGTTCACCTTCTATATATACCCTGGATGGACAGTTGCCATGAGCTGCCTGTTAGGATATCTCCAATGAATTATACACTAGCTACTGGCTATTACTGCTTGCTAATGCTACACTAGAAGAGAATGCTGGATGAACTAAAGGCAACTGGTAATTCTGCTTAGTAATGCTACACTTGTAGATAAGTTACCAGGTAAGGCAAGTTCCTGTTGCTGGTCAGTCATGCTATGCTAATGGACTGTACAAGATAGAGAAGACAAATGAAGCTATTTCATATGCAACTTATTGGGAAATTTACTGGACATACAAGCTGAGAAATTTAAAGGAGAGACAATTATTCATGTAAAACAAAAAGTTGTTTACTGAAAGGTATACAGAGAAAGGCTGATAGTTTTTGAAAGGTAGGAAGGTTGGGAAAGAAGCAGCAAAATTTGATGGAGATATACCATTTATATAGAGTGAGTTTTAGAGAGTTTGAGAGTTGGGGAGGGAGTTTTAGTGAGTTTGAGAGTAGGGAGTGAGTTTTAGTGAGTTGGAGAGTGAGTCATAGTGAGTTGGAGAGTTGGGAGGGAGTTTAAGTGAGTTGGAGAGTTGGGAGTGAGTTTTAGTGAGTTTGAGAGTTGAGAGTGAGTTGGAGAGTGAGTTTCAGAGTTGAGAGTGAGTTTTAGTGAGTTTGAGAGTTGGAGAGTGAGTTTTAGTGAGTTGGAGAGTGAGTTTTAGTGAGTTGGGGAGGCAGTTTTAGTGAGTATGAGAGTTGAGAGTGAGTTTTAGTGAGTTGGAGAGTGAGTTTTAGTGAGTTGGAGAGTTGGGGAGGTAGTTTTAGTGAGTATGAGAGTTGAGAGGGAGTTTTAGTGAGTTGGAGAGTGAGTTTTAGAAAGTTGGAGAGTTGAGAGTTAGTTTTAGTGAGTTGGAGAGTGAGTTTGAGAGTTGAGAGTGAGTTTTAGTGCGTTGGAGAGTGAGTTTTAGTGAGTTGGAGAGTTGGGGAGGGAGTTTTAGTGAGTTGGAGAGTGGGGAGTGAGTTGTAGTGAGTTGGAGAGTTGGGAGAGAGTTTTAGTGAGTTTGAGAGTTGGGAGAGAGTTTTAGTGAGTTTGAGAGTTGAGAGTGAGTTTTAGTGAGTTGGAGAGTGAGTTTTAGAAAGTTGGAGAGTTGAGAGTGAGTTTTAGTGAGTTGGAGAGTGAGTTTTAGTGAGTTGGGGAGGCAGTTTTAGTGAGTATGAGAGTTGAGAGGGAGTTTTAGTGAGTTGGAGAGTGAGTTTTAGAAAGTTGGAGAGTTGAGAGTTAGTTTTAGTGAGTTGGAGAGTGAGTTTGAGAGTTGAGAGTGAGTTTTAGTGCGTTGGAGAGTGAGTTTTAGTGAGTTGGAGAGTTGGGGAGGGAGTTTTAGTGAGTTGGAGAGTGGGGAGTGAGTTGTAGTGAGTTGGAGAGTTGGGAGCGAGTTTTAGTGAGTTTGAGAGTTGAGAGTGAGTTTTAGTGAGTTGGAGAGTGAGTTTTAGAAAGTTGGAGAGTTGAGAGTGAGTTTTAGTGAGTTGGAGAGTGAGTTTGAGAATTAAGAGTGAGTTGGAGATTGAGTTTTAGTGAGTTGGAGAGTTGGTGAGGGAGTTTTAGTGAGTTTGAGAGTTGGGGATTGAGTTTTAGTGAGTTGTAGAATTGGAGAATGAGTTTTAGTGAGTTGGAGAGTTGGGAGTGAGTTTTAGTGAGTTTTAGTGAGTTGGAGAGTGAGTTTTAGTGAGTTGGAGAGTGAGTTTTAGTGAGTTGGAGAGTTGGTGAGGGAGTTTTCGTGAGTTTTAGAGTTGGGGATTGAGTTTTAGTGAGTTGTAGAATTGGAAAATGAGTTTTAGCGAGTTAGAGAGTGAGGTTTAGTGAGTTTGAGAGTTGGGGAGGGAGTTTTAGCGAGTTTGAGAGTTGGGGATGGAGTTTTAGTGAGTTGGAGAGTGAGTTTGAGGGCTGGGGAGTGAGTTTTAGTGAGCTGGAGGGTGAGTTTTAGTGAGCTGGAGAGTTGGGGAGGGAGTTTAAGTGAGTTGGAGAGTGGGGAGTGAGTTGTAGTGAGTTGGAGAGTTGGGGAGGCAGTTTTAGTGAGTTTGAGAGTTGAGAGTGAGTTTTAGTAAGTTGGAGAATGAGTTTGAGAGTTGAGAGTGAGTTTTAGTGAGTTAGAGAGTGAGTTTTAGTGATTTGGAGAATTGGGGAGTGAGTTTTAGTGAGTTGGAGAGCTGGGGAGGGAGTTTTAGTGAGTTTGAGAGTTGGGGATGGAGTTTTAATGAGTTGGAGAGTGAGTTTGAGGGTTGGGTAGTGACTTTTAGTGATTTGGAGAGTTGGGGAGGGAGTTGGAGTGCTTCTCTCTCTCTCTCTCTCTCATCCTTGTGCTGCATCACTCTCATTCCCATTCCCTGTAACAATCCATTCCCATTCCCCTTTGGCAATCCATTCCCATTCCTGTTGAACAATCCATTCCCATTACCCTTTAACAATCCATTCCCATTCCCCTTCAACAATCCATTCCCATTTCAATTTAGCAATCCATTCCCATTCCTGTTGAACAATTCATTCCCATTACCCTTGAACAATCCATTCTTTGGCAATCCAATCCCATTCCTGTTGAACAATCCATTCCCATTACCCTTGAACAATCCATTCTTTGGCAATCCAATCCCATTCCTGTTGAACAATCCATTCCCATTACCCTTTAGCAGTCTATTCCCATTCCCTTGAACTATCCATTCCCATTCCTGTTGAACAATCCATTCCCATTACCCTTTAGCAATCCAGTCCCATTCCTGTTGAACAATCCATTCCCATTCCCCTTTAGCAATCCATTCCCATTCCCCTTTAGCAATCCATTCCCATTCCCCTTTAGCAATCCATTCCCATTCCCCTTTAGCAATCCATTCCCATTCCCCTTTAGCAATCCATTCCAATTCCCCTTAAAAAATTCATTCAAAATCTCTCCATGAAACAAAGAAGAAGAAGAAGAAGAAGAAGAAGAAGAAGAAGAAGAAGAAGAAGAAGAAGAAGAAGAAGAAGAAGAAGAAGAAGAAGTGCTTGCTGTGATATTATAGGGTCTGTGTTCCTTAACAGACTCTGTTACTTAACAGAAATCTGTAAAATAATGAAGTGCAGGCTATAAAGAGGCTCTTTATTCCTTAACAGACTTTGTTTCTTATCATAAATCTATAAAGTGTTCAAGCAGAAGCTTTAGAATAGGGTCTGTGTTCCTTAACAGACATTGTCACCTATCAGAAAGCTGGATCATAAAGTGTCTGTTAAGCAGAGATGCTAATTCCTATCCTACGTTGAATATTATGAGAGAAAATAGAAGGAAAATGAAGAAAAATATAAAATCTATACTGAACACTCACCATCATCATCATCTTGTTGAGGTCCTTCAGTGGAGGATTCTTCCAGATCTGCAAAAAGTAACAGGCAGAGAATGAGTTGGGTGTGCAACATTGCAGAACAGACTTGACACTTGCAATGATCTGTCTTATATAAACACTTTGATTGTCTTTACAGCAAAAACAGCAACGTAACAGCAGAGATCAGGATAATGTACATTTTGTGTGTGAAAATCTATTAAAGTCTAGAAATTCCGTTGAACACGAATTCTGTGAAAATCTATTAAAGTCTAGAAATTCCGTTGAACACGAATTCTGTGAAAATCTATTAAAGTCTACAAATTCTGTTGAACTCAAAGTCTGTGAAAATCTATTAAAGTCTATAAAAGTGTGTTGAATTCCTATCCTTAACATCAAGCACAGTTGAACACTTTTATTATAAACCGCAAGAAGGAAGAAATTAAGGGAAATGTCGATGAGGTTGATGAGACCAAAGATGGACGCTGAAGAAGAAGAAGTATGAAGACGAGACTGATGATGATGAAGGGGGTAAAAGCGATGCCATGTCTGTGAAAAGGCTACGTCTGTGAAGACACAGGGAAGGTGTGAATGCCAAAATGAATAAATGAATAAAGAAAACACAGACTTCAAACTTTCAGCTCCAGTCAAGAAGCATTTAAACTAATATATGTGCTGTTCCTTGCATGTGAGAGACGGCACTTTGATTTCAATATACAAAAAGACTTTCAGCCAAACTGCTGTTTATCTTCACCTTCCAAAGGAACCAGGAACCTTAAACCTTAAAAAGAGACCTTAAAAAGAAACCTTAAAAATAAACCCTAAAAAGAAAAGTATTCCTATTATTAACTTATATAAGACTTAACGGAATACTTCAGGAGGAACTATAAAGGTCGTCGAGAGATATTCCGTCCATTGGGGTGTTCTGTTGGTTTCTCGCCCCCCCCCCCCAGGCCTCCGTCGATCAATTTCGGCAATGACCGAGAGAGGGAGACGGGTGTTCGCCCCCTCCCTTCCTTGTCTAGATTTTAATATGTCAATCTTCTGTCCACTAGACCTAAATTGATGCCCTGAGTAAGGGCAGGAGAGTGGGCATTTCGACCCTGAATTTGTGGGGGTCAGATCAGTGTTCTTTATCCAATGTGATTTTTGACGTAGAATATATGTGGTAACGAATGGGACAGACAGAGAGGTACAGCACTATATCTTGGTGGTATAGTGACTATGACACTATCTGATGACCTCACTATCAGTGTAAATTCTGGTATTGTCACTAGATCTTGGGGGTACAGTGACTAAGACACTATCAGATAACCTCACTATCAAAGTAAATTTGGGTATTGTACACTAGATATTGGGGTACAGTGCCTATGACACTATCAGATGCCCTCACTGTCAATGTAATTTCTGGTATTGTGCACTAGATCTTGGGGTATTGTGAGACGACTTGACTATCATTGTAATATCTGGTATTGTGTACTACATCTTGGTGGTACAGTGGCTATGACACTATCAGAACCTCACTATCAATGCTCTAAATAGACCCAAAATCAAATAAATGAAATATTCACAAAAATTCAAAAGATTTGGACTCTAAAGATTAACCATAAGCCTAGACTACCTCCTCCCAAGGGGGCATTTTGGCATAGCTGAAACCGAGATATATAGGAATATATAGACGTATAGATCTATGCAAATTAATTTCTGCCATTAAAAAACATATTTTGGGAAGGAAATATATAGAATTTAAGGCCATTTCCGCCTAAATAGGTCGATTCTAATTTCCAGAAGAGCTGATGCGAATCATCGGACGATGAATCACGAGATTCACGTAATTAAGGACTGTCTGACTAGTTTGGGTTGATTTAAATAACTAATTAGCTTAATTATCATTAATGATATAAGTGAATTAACGTAAAATTAATTATTTATGGCCATTTTTCGTCGCCGACTCGACGGGATTCGAACAGAGTTCGAACAGTTATTCGGTTCGATGATTTTATGATATTTACGTAATTTCTGACTATTTTAACGATTTAGATCAATTAATGAGACTAATTAGTGTTAATTTGGTTGAAAATATATGTCAATTAACGTAAAATTAATTAAAAATAGCGATTTTTGTTGCTGATTCGAACCTGTTCGAACAGATGTTCGGTTCGACGATATGACGATATTTACGTAATTACCGAATATTTTACCGAATCGGCAACGAAAAACGGCCATATTTATTGAATTTTATGTTAATTGACATATATTTCCAACCTCATTAACGCTAATTACTCATAAATTGCTCTGAATCGGTAAAATAGTCCGAAATGACGTAAATACCGAGAATTATCGAACCAAACCCCTGTTCGAACCAGGTTCGAATCTCTTCGAAGCAGTAACAAAAATGGCTATATTTAATGAATCTTACGTTAATTTACTTATATAATTAATGATGATTAAGCTAATTAGTCTTATAAATTTATCCCAATCAGTCAATCAGTCCGAAATTTCGAAAATTTCGTGAATTATCGAACCAAATCATAGCTCGAACCAGGCTCGAATCTCGCGAATCAGCAACAAAAATCGCTCTATTTAATGCGTTTTACGTTAATTGACATATATTATCGACCTAATTAACGCTAATTAGTCTCATTAATTTATCTAAATTGGTAAAATATTCTTAAATTACGTAAATATCGTAAATTATCGAACCAATGGAACTGTTCGAACCAGGTTCGAATCTCGGCGAATCGGCGACGAAAAACGGCCATATTTCATTCATTTCACGTTAATTTTATTATATAATTAATGATAATTAAGCTAATTAGTTATTCAAATTAACCCAAATCAGTCAGACAGTCTTTAATTACGTAAATCTCGTGATTCATCGTCCGATTCACGTGTCTTGACCAGACGTCTTCTGGGAAGTAAAATTGACTTATTTAAACCAAAATGGCCTTAAATTATATATATTTCCTTCCTAAAATATGTTTTTTAATGGCGGAAATTAATTGGTATAAGTCTATAAGTCTATATATTCCTATATATCTCAGTTTCAGCGATGCCAAAATGCCCTCAAATGCCCCCTTGGAAGTATGCATTCCAGGCCTTATGATAATCTTTAGAATCCAAATCGTTTATATTTTTATCAATATTTCATTTATTATTTGCTCTTTGGGTCTATTTATGTCTATTTAGGTCTATTTGTGTCTTTGTGTCTATTCGGGGCATCTGAACCGTGGCGGCAAGTCTCGTCTACCTTTGCTGGGTATTTGGGCACAATGGCAGATTTGGTCAGGAATCAAAGTTTAATTACTTTTACTCGACAGACCTAACTTCATGCCCAGGGCACAGCCATGAGAGTGGGGGCATTTGGGCCCCAGGTTTTGCAGGGGTTCAGTCAGAATTGTCTGTGTGATGTCAGTGTATCACAATAGGCGTTCGGATTTATCAACTCGGAATAGATTTGTCGTCTGTGGCGATTCCAAGAATCGCTCATAATATCGGGCGAGTCTTTGGGATAATGAGCTCAATGAAAGTCGACCAAAATGATTTGATGTTTAGACATAGAAAGTTTGATAAATGAGGGAATTGGGAGAGATGAAGACTAGAAAATGACGACCGTCAATTTTGCCGTTCACTGGGAGATGATGATAAAGATGGAGGTACAAAAAAAAGTACAAAAAACTGATGGTGAAAAGGAGAAATGGGAAGGAATTCTGGATGGAATTGAAACCAGACTCTATTGAAGGAGGAATTCTGTTCAAAGAGGAAATGGCTGAAGATGTGACAAAGGTCGGGTGAATAAATGAGAATAATGAAGAATAAATGAAGAATAAATGAAGAATAATGAAGAATAATGAAGAATAAATGAAGAATAATGAAGAATAAATGAAGAATAATGAAGTTCCTTCTGAGATTTCAACATTTCAGCTTTCCCCTCAGGATTTTGTGGGCCATTCTATGGGATTTTTTGGGCCTTCCTACAGGATTTCTTGGACCTTCCTACAGGATTTCTTGGGCCTTCCTACAGGATTTTTTGGGCCTTCCTACAGGATTTTTTGGACCTTCCTCCAGGATTTCTTGGGCCTTCCTACAGGATTTTTTTGGCCTTCCTCCAGGATGTTTTGGACATTCCTTCAGGATTTTTTGGGCCTTCCTACAGGATTTTTTGGACCTTCCTACAGGATTTCTTGGGCCTTCCTGCAGGATTTTTTGGGCCTTCCTACAGGATTTCTTGGACCTTCCTGAAGGATTTGTTGGGCCTTCTTGCAGGATTTTTTGGGCCTTCCTACAGGATTTTTTGGGCCTTCCTGCAGGATTTTTTGGGCCTTCCTGCAGGATTTTTTGGGCCTTCCTACAGGATTTTTTGGGCCTTCCTGCAGGATTTTTTGGGCCTTCCTGCAGGATTTTTTGGACCTTCCTACAGGATTTCTTGGGCCTTCCTACAGGATTTTTTGGGCCTTCCTACAGGATTTTTTGGACCTTCCTCCAGGATTTTTTGGGCCTTCCTACAGGATTTTTTTGGCCTTCCTCCAGGATGTTTTGGACATTCCTTCAGGATTTTTTGGGCCTTCCTACAGGATTTTTTGGACCTTCCTACAGGATTTCTTGGGCCTTCCTGCAGGATTTTTTGGGCCTTCCTACAGGATTTCTTGGACCTTCCTGAAGGATTTGTTGGGCCTTCTTGCAGGATTTTTTGGGCCTTCCTACAGGATTTTTTGGGCCTTCCTGCAGGATTTTTTGGGCCTTCCTGCAGGATTTTTTGGGCCTTCCTGCAGGATTTCTTGGGCCTTCCTGCAGGATTTTTTGGGCCTTCCTGCAGGATTTTTTGGAACTTCCTCCAGGATGTTTTGGGCCTTCCTACAGGATGTTTTGGACATTCCTTCAGGATTTTTTGGGCCTTCCTACAGGATTTTTTGGACCTTCCTACAGGATTTTTTGGCCCTTCCTGCAGGATTTTTTGGGCCTTCCTACAGGATGTTTTGGACCTTCCTCCAGGATTTTTTTAGCCTTCCTGCACGATTTTTTGGGCCTTCCTACAGGATTTTTTGGGCCTTCCTCCAGGATGTTTTGGACATTCCTTCAGGATTTTTTGGGCCTTCCTACAGGATTTTTTGGACCTTCCTACAGGATTTCTTGGGCCTTCCTGCAGGATTTTTTGGGCCTTCCTACAGGATTTCTTGGACCTTCCTGCAGGATTTGTTGGGCCTTCTTGCAGGATTTTTTGGGCCTTCTTGCAGGATTTTTTGGGCCTTCCTACAGGATTTTTTGGGCCTTCCTGCAGGATTTTTTGGGCCTTCCTGCAGGATTTTTTGGGCCTTCCTGCAGGATTTTTTGGGCCTTCCTGCAGGATTTTTTGGAACTTCCTCCAGGATGTTTTGGGCCTTCCTACAGGATGTTTTGGACATTCCTTCAGGATTTTTTGGGCCTTCCTACAGGATTTTTTGGACCTTCCTACAGGATTTTTTGGCCCTTCCTGCAGGATTTTTTGGGCCTTTCTACAGGATTTCTTGGACCTTCCTGCAGGATTTTTTTAGCCTTCCTGCACGATTTTTTGGGCCTTCCTACAGGATTTTTTGGGCCTTCCTCCAGGATGTTTTGGACATTCCTTCAGGATTTTTTGGGCCTTCCTACAGGATTTTTTGGACCTTCCTACAGGATTTCTTGGGCCTTCCTGCAGGATTTTTTGGGCCTTCCTACAGGATTTCTTGGACCTTCCTGCAGGATTTGTTGGGCCTTCTTGCAGGATTTTTTGGGCCTTCCTACTGGATTTTTTGGGCCTTCCTGCAGGATTTTTTGGGCCTTCCTACAGGATTTCTTGGGCCTTCCTGCAGGATTTTTTGGGCCTTCCTGCAGGATTTCTTGGGCCTTCCTGCAGGATTTTTTGGGCCTTCATGCAGGATTTTTTGGAACTTCCTCCAGGATGTTTTGGACCTTCCTACAGGATTTTTTGGGCCTTCCTACAAGATTTTTTGGACCTTCCCCCAGGATGTTTTGGGCCATCCTACAGAAGTTTTTGTCCCTTATTTCCATCCCTACTTTAGTGAACTAATAGTGAATCTCCTGCTGCAAGACTAATAGTGAACTAATAGTGAATCTCCTGTTGCATGACTAATATTGAACTAATAGTGAATCTCCTGTTGCATGACTAATACTGAAGTAATAGTGAATCTCCTGTTGCATGACTAATAGTGAACTAATAGTGAATCTCCTGTTGCATGACTAATACTGAACTAATAGTGAATCTCCTGTTGCATGACTAATACTGAACTAATAGTGAATCTCCTGTTGCATGACTAATACTGAACTAATAGTGAATCTCCTGTTGCATGACTAATAGTGAACTAATAGTGAATCTCCTGTTGCATGACTAATATTGAACTAATAGTGAATCTCTTGTTGCATGACTAATACTGAACTAATAGTGAATCTCCTGTTGCATGACTAATACTGAACTAATAGTGAATCTCCTGTTGCATGACTAATAGTGAACTAATAGTGAATCTCATGTTGCATGACTAATAGTGAACTAATAGTGAATCTCCTGTTGCATGACTAATAGTGAACTAATAGTGAATCTCCTGTTGCTTGACTAATACTGATGTAATAGTGAATCTCCTGTTGCATGACTAATACTGAACTAATAGTGAATCTCCTGTTGCATGACTAATACTGAACTAATAGTGAATCTCCTGTTGCATGACTAATACTGAACTAATAGTGAATCTCCTGTTGCATGACTAATACTGAACTAATAGTGAATCTCCTGTTGCATGACTAATAGTGAACTAATAGTGAATCTCCCGTTGCATGACTAATACTGAACTAATAGTGAATCTCATGTTGCATGACTAATACTGAACTAATAGTGAATCTCCTGTTGCATGACTAATACTGAACTAATAGTGAATCTCTTGTTGCATAAATAATACTGAACTCATAGAAAAATAGATAAATTTACAAGCTAATAAATAAAGAAAAATGTAAATAAGTAAAATATTAAAATGATAAAATATAAAAAGCGCCCAAAATTGTGTGTGTGTGTGAGAGAGAGAGAGAGAGAGAGAGAGAGAGAGAGAGAGAGAGAGAGAGACACAAACAGTCATAAAGAGAGACAGACGGACAAAATGAGAGAGAGAGAGAGAGAGAGAGAGAGAGAGAGAGAGAGAGAGAGAGAGAGAGAGAGAGATAGAGAGAGAGAGAGAGAGAGAGAGAAAGTACCAGACATACGAACGTCAACTAAGGAAACCTCAATAACGACCACCAATTTGTACACAAGCAGCCTGACAATTCCAAATTCATTAAGGTTTGCTTTCAAGCACAATACAATATGCTAATAAAGATGGATGACGATGAACCTTTCTCTGTCTATTGCAACATTGATTAAATAAAGTGTGAATAATAAATTTGCCTGAGAGTAAGACCGACCGACCTATAACACCAGCCGCCCGAACTCGGTTCCGCAAAGGGTCGAGCGAGGAAGCAACGATGCTTCCGCAAGCGCAGACAACTGAAGAGAATTGAATGCAAATCAAAACAGAAAATTGCAATTTAGGGTCAGTGATGTGGGTCCGTACAAATCATCGGCCTCGTCGAGGCTTTGCAACGGGTGCAATCGACACTCGAGAGCAGCTCATCGGAAATGTTGGAAATCATGAGAAATGTAGAGAGAATGTGTAGAAGGAAGATCTCAAGCAGACACTGCGCAAGAAAAAGAGGAGAAAGTGAGGAAAGTGAGGTGTAAATGGCATGTGGCTGAAAGCGCTTGCAGTCAATTGCTGTGTCTTTAGAAAGGTAGCCACAAGCAAGAGCCATTTTTCCTCAGTAAGAAAATTATACCTAAAAACTTCTTTCAACGACCTTGCTTGAGCAATGGCAGGAAAGCGCAGAGGGATAAAGATGCAAGCAAAAGGTCATTTATGACCTTTTTTATGTAAAATATAACAAAGAATAAATAAAAATAACAACAAAAAGGTTGTAACAAGAAACGTTAATTCTGGAGAACTGCTTCAAAAGAGGAAACTGCAGACGACGGGATAGAAAATGGACGACTAATGAAAGGATTACGAAGAATACGGAGCCAGATCTTGAAAGGAGGGAACTGCAAGTGTCTTCTTCATTGTATACACAACAATCAACAGACCAAGAGATGTAAAATTACAAGTACGGGAACAAACAAGTAGTAGGAAAAGACCTCGATGACGACAGACGAAGGACCATACAGAAAGTGTCTCCCAGGCAGGTGTTAAGTCAAAACGAGATTTTGGAGTCGGTAAATTAGTAACTCCATACTGCAATGGTTTGCAGTATTGGAAAGAAAGTGTTCAGGCTATTAAGCTGGAAGAGGAACTATGGAGGCAGGAGGCGACACCTGTTTTATGCATTTTGATAACGACTGTCTCCCCAAACCAGTCACTTTCCTTCTTAAATAATCCAAATTGAAAATCTAGAGTCAGTAAACATAAACTGGGTTAAATCTAGATTCTAGCTTCATTATCTGTGAATTAGGGGCACTTTGAGGGCATAGCCAGCAGAATGGGACCCCAGGGGGCAAGCATTTGTTCCTCAGTAGGGGAGAGCGGTTATGATTCGGACAGTGGGATGGTCCGGGCAATACATTTCCTGGAAAATGTAAGGGGGCCCTCAGCTCTGAGAAATCACGCGAAATCGCGAGAGTTTGTTCGCCACTGACGCATGGACTTTGGTTGCGAAGGGTCGTTTACTTTAGGATTGAGGGTAATTTTTGTGGTTTTTCTCATTTCCTATGTAATTTTTTGCGTTTGAATCATAAGCTTTGGCATAGTCTTGGTGATAAAATAAGTGTGAAGCTGATGGAAAAATATTGAGAAATTAGAAAAAAAGCAAGAATCTTCAGATGACGACATACACAGGAGAGATGCTAAACGGTCCAAGATTAATTGGATTTGAGAATAGAATAGTGCATCCATCTTATATTTTGGGATTTTCATTTATTTAAATATCATAACTATTAACGTAAACGGTTTAAATAATTTGAATAAACAGATTAAACCCATTGAATTTATGCTTGTGCATAAGGTAGACATAATATGTGTACAAGAACATAATGTTAAAGAGAAAAATAGACTAGAGTATATTGAAAAACATTGCCATGTCATATTAAATTCAACTCATTTATTAAAGGGAGGGACTGCGGTGTTTATAAACAATCTATCGCAAGTGTAAAATGTTGTATTGCCGAAGTAGTATTCCAGGTTATAAATGTATACGCCCCCTCGGGTAAGGACAAAAGGAAAGAGAGAATTCTGAGTTGTTCAATACTGATTTGTTATATTTTGCTCGAAATAACTTGAAAAACGTCATTATAGCAGGAGACTGGAACTGTGTAACTTGTCAAAGGGATCATGTCTCTACAGATGACAAATGTTTCTTGTCCAAAGCCTTGATAAGCTTTAAAAATTCATTAAGGTTAAAAGATGTATGGGTTTTGAAAAACAATTTTGTAGACTTTACATATATAAGGAGGAATTATGGCTCTAGAATTGATAGAATTTATGTAAGGGATTTAGCTTGTAATGTTAATGAAACTTTAAACATGCCCATTAGTTGGTCTGATCACAACATTTTAAAAACTAGTATTAAAATAGATGATAAACTGAAATGGGGTCATGGATATTGGAAATTAAATTGTAAGATTTTAGAGTGTTACCTTGTTGATGGGAACTTTCAACTGATGTGGAACGATTTAAAGATGAAGGGTGATAACCATGTTATTGGCAATATAATTGATTGGTAGATATATACAAAGAAGTGTATAAAGAGCTTTTTCGTGAAAGTGCCAAAGCAAGAGGCACAGGAAAAGTATGGGTTACCAAATGTATTGAAAGCACATCTTAGGAATTTGTATCATCATCATTATGTTACAGGCAGTCAATTTGATGAAATATGAGAAGGGGTAAAAGTTAGATTAAGAACAGAGGAAAGAATTCAAGGTGAAAAAATGTCTACGTACAGTAGAGTACTATGAAAAATTGTACAGCAAATATGAATGTAATACCCAGGTTCAAAATAGAGTTTTAGACGTTATTCAGTCTGTGATAGGCAACGAGGAAAACGATTTATCAACAGCGGAGGTAAATGAAAATGAAGTATGGGAGGTTATATCATCGATGAAAAATGGCAAAGCACCTGGCATAGATGGATTACCAGTAGAATTTTATAAGAAAATGTGGAATATAATAAAATTAGAATTTTTAGATGTAACTAAGTATATCTTTGAAAATATAGTGATTGGTACTGACATAAACAAGGGAATACTGAAATTACTTTGGAAGGATGATACTTCACACTGCACTGATGATTTAAGACCTATCACATTACTAAATGTTGATTACAAAATAGTTACAAAGATAATTGCAAATAGATTAAAAAGGTTACTTCCACTGTGCATGTCACCTGAACAGTTCTGTAGTGTCCCAGGAAGATCAATAACAAAAGTATATACAACGGTGAGAGATATGATATACTACATAAATCAAAAAGATATGAAAGCTGCTTTAATTAATTCAGATTGGTCAAAGGCCTTTGATTAGAGTATTAATGGTAACCTAACTAAGCCTTTTTCCATCAAAAGATCAGTCAGACAAGGTTGTCCTTTGTCGATGTTGTTGTTCATAATAGCGCAAGAGCCATTGTATAGATTGTTGAAACAAAGAGTTGGTAAATATTCTCCTGAAATGCCAAATAATCTAAGATTTTGTGTTGTTGGGCATGCAGACGATAGATAGCTCTATTGTAGTATGTGGAGATGAAGGGATAGAAGAAAGTTTTAAGATCTTAAAAATGTATGAGGATGCTACGGGTGCTTCTCTTAACTTGAATAAAACGAGCATATTTGGGTTAGGGCAGTTACGGCCGGTACAAAATTTGAACATACAAACTGATAGCTGTAAAATTTTTGGTATAACCTATTTTAATGATTTTTGTAAATCATGGGAGGAAAATTGGAACAAAATTAGAGAAAATGTGGTGAAAATGGTCGGCTTTTCATATAATAGGAAATTAACCATATTTCAAAAAGCTCTGGTCATTAATATGAAGTTTTTATCAAAATGTTGGTATATAGCCCATGTGATACCGATCCCAAAAAATATTGAGAAGCAGATAGAAAAATGTATCTTCAAGTATTTATGGAAAGGTAATTACCAGCCAATTAGCAGGAAAACTACATGTTTGCCAAGATTAGAAGGAGGGTGTGGAGTAGTAAAAATTGGCTATAAAGTAAAGGCAATTCTCTTTTGTACTTTTTATAAGAGTTTTTCAAAAAAAGAGTTCGGATATGAGCTAATGATGTATTACTGTAAAATGAAAGGGAGCTACTTATTAAGTGATAATGGAATTAAAGATGCTGCCGTAATAACCACACCCTATTATGAAGAAATAATTAATACTTTAAGACTAGTCGTCAAGATGGATGTGTATCCGCATTGTAAAAGTAGCAATGTATATAGGTTTTTAATGGTAGATAACTATAAGCCAAATGTTCAAATTAAATACCCACTGTTTAACTGGAAGAATATTATGGGTAAATGTAAATAGCAAGTTTATAGAGCCACATGTCCGAGAAGTATTGTATAAATATATACATGAAGTATTGCCAACTCGGGACAGATTATATCTGGTATTTGGTATGGTTATAAATCTGGGTTGTTGTTAAATGATCCACATTTAATTGTTTTAATAAGAGAAATTATATACAGGAATAGGTATGTCTTGCGTAAATCGTTTAAAAACTTTAATTCTCACTTTACACGTAGTTGCCTGGAGTTGTAATATATACAGAGACATATGAGTGTGTATACTATAATGTATATGGATATGTGTATATGTATGTATGTACATAGTAAATTTCAGTATATTTATATACATAAAATATTGTGACATATTTGTTGATTTTTTTACTTAAATTACATATATTGTATATGTATTGAATAGTAAAGTGAACTGTAAAATGTATTTTTCTAAATAAAAGACAAAAAAAAATTACAAATTAAAATGTGGATATCAAATCTGGATTCCATTCCATTGGCATTCACCAATATTACACTGATGCTTTTCAAGAAAGTCACTTTGCCAGGGCTTTTGACTGATAGGCCAAAGCCAACTACACCACCTAAAAGCACAACCACCTCATATGAGTACCTCAAAAACATTAAAAAGCAAGAAAAATACAAAAAAAGTTAGATACAGAGGCCCAGACCAGTGATGAAGACCTTCATCATCTTGAAGATCTCTTGACAGCCGATCTTAACAGTAACTCTTCTGACATCTCAGAGGAGGAGATAGAAGACACGGAAGTGGGTTTTATTGATAAAGTCCCAGAGGAGGGAGATCTTGTTCTTGTTGGGATAGATCCAGTAAAAGGTAGCAAAGTCTATTACGTCGGCAAATTAATCAGCAATTTAGACGAGGGTGATGAATTTCAGGTTTCTTATTTAAGAAAATCACAGAAATTACCTGATAATAGTTTTAAATTTCCAGAAATTGAGGATGAAGCAACTATTGGCAAAGAGGCAGTAACTGGAGTGCTTCCAAACCCAATTCGTTAGGCCAACTTTAATATTTAGGCACAACAAATTTCACGTATTTGAGTTACGATTTATGCTTGGTTTTTACTCATGGAGAGAATAATTTCAAGTAAATTTTGGTCATTTAAGAATTTGGTGGCAAGGATATTTCAAGTTTAGTTTTTGTTTTGAAGGTTACAATATTCTTTAAGACTACTATAACATTTATTCTCAGCAAACATTGTAGATTTTCCATCTGCCATTCACTAAGGGAGAGAATAATCTTTTAAGTTGATTATGATTATTTCAATAAAACACTTCGTATGGTATTTCTGTTTCACTTATCATCTGACTTGAAGGTAAATGTCAATTATAATAATTGTCCAAATCATCCCATGCTCTTGTCCGAATCATCACCATGGGTAGGGATGATTCAGACATTTTGGAAACTTGTACTTGAGGATAAATAGCTTCAAGTATAGTAAAGTATACGACTTGCTACATTTACTGGTAAATGTAGGATGATGAGGCTACACATTGACATGCCAAGGATATCACTGCTCCTTAAACTCTGACTTCTAGAGAGAAATTAAAAAAAATGTCCGAACCATCACCGCTCTCCCCTACAATTCGAATAACACAGGGAACAGTTTCCGATAACTCTCACTTCAGGGGAAGTTTTTGCAACTGGAAAACAGACAACGAATCAAGGATTACTTCCACACTGGATCCACTAACTGTTTTTTTTTTTTTTTGGCACTTTGTGGGGTCAATTAACACCATCTCCCTGGGCCTATTTGACTCGCCTCCCCAAAAACTTCAAGTCTGGGCACTTTGTGCTTCATGACCATTGGAAAATTGGACGAACTACAAGGAATGTGATATTGGAAAACTGCCTATTTATATTGATCACCTTTCTATTAAGACCATTTCCTATTTGAATCAAATCCATGCATGTTTATGCATTATATAAATGTATTTATCTTATATAATACTGTGAAGATTTTAACAGGGAAATCTATCATTTCAATAAACCTTTTAAAGAAGGCACCATCACAGTCAGTCAATAAGTTCCTGTGGCACCCTCAGGTGATAACACTGGGCTTCAGCAATTGATGTGGCAGTCCCAGGTGCAACAAATGTCTGTCCTGTGCCAGTTCCCTCAGGTCAACCAGACATTCCCCTTTTGGTCACTGATCCCAGCAATGTTTCCAAAGTTCTATGGCCACACCCAACACTCAACCCCTTCATATACACACACACAGAGCCATCCCTTAGTACTTGAGACCCTCTCAGGAACTTACCGTGCCAAATGGATTTAATTCTTCTGCCGGCTGGTGCCCTCCAGTCTGGAGACTTTGTCTGGTCTGGGGACGTACCCACCAACAGATTCTGGAATGCAAAAAGGGCAACATTAGCTGCAGTGCAAGAAATGTGCTGAAATGTAATTGACACACTTTACAGGACAAAACACACATTAGCTTCACATAATACTTTCACACCTAAAATACACATACACACATTCCCAATACACAAGATAAAATACAGAAATATACACTAACTGGACTAGTAAAGTTTTTATAGAATGGAACACCAGAGTATTTAAAATGTATATTAAATTGGTAACTAATATACAGAATACATTTCCTTCAAAAACTTGATTTCTTCAAGACTTTTCGTAATGACCCCATTTTGTTTCCTGTAACTTCAAACAATAATTAATCCTTTCCAAAAAGGATTTATTGAAATCCCAGCATCCCTGTCACAATAAATTTTCATATTGACCCAAAATATATAATAAAACAATAAATAAAAGCATTATAGCCAGGGAACAGTGCAAGAATGAATATAAATAAATTTAAGGACCTAGGTAATATGAAACTGGGCTAAACATGGACACTGTTCTCATAAGAAGAGAGAGAGAGAGAGAGAGAGAGAGAGAGAGAGAGAGAGAGAGAGAGAGAGAGAGAGAGAGAGAGAGAGAGAGATGATGTCAGTATATAAAACCACAAAAAAATTAATAAATAAATACAAATCCTGCAGATAATTTACGAAAACAGTCTGGACATTTTTATGAAGACATGAGAAAGGTAGATGCAGAGTATTATTATTATTATTATTATTATTATTATTATTATTATTATTATTATTGCTTACAGTGTGCACTAAAAATGTACACAGTATGCTATACTGGCACTGAACTAATAGTGAATCTCCTGTTGCATGACTAATAGTGAACTAATAGTGAATCTCATATTACATAACTAATAGTGTACTAATAGTGAATCTCCTGTTGCATGACTAATAGTGAACTAACAGTGAATTTCCTGTTGTATGAATGATACTGAACTAATAGTGAATCTCCTATTGTATGACTAATAGTGAATCTCCTGTTGCATGACTAAGAGTGAATCTCCTGTTTTATATCTAATAGTGAATATCCTGTTGCATGACTAATAGTGAACTAATAGTGAATTTCTTGTTGCATGATTAATAATGAACTAATAGTGAATCTCATGTTGCATGACTAATACTAAATTAATAGTGAATTTCCAGATGCCAGACTAATAGTGAACTAACAGCGAATCTCTTTTTGCATTACTAATGGTGAACTAATAGTGAATTTCCTGTTGCATGACTAATAGTGAATCTCTTGTTACATGACTAATAGTGAACTAATAGTGAATTTCCTGTTGTATGACTAATAGTGAACTAATAATGAATCTCCTGTTGCATGACTAATTGTAAGCTAATAGTGAATTTCCTGTTGTATGACTAATAGTGAACTAATAGTGAATCTCCTGTTACATGACTAATAGTGAACTAATAGTGAATATCTTTTTCATAATTAATAGTGAATCCCCTGTTGCATGACTAATAGTGAACTAATAGTGAATTTCATATTCCATGACAAATAGTGAACTAATAGTGACTCTCCTGTTGCATGACTAATAGTGAACTAATAGTGAATCTCCTGTTGCATGATTAATAATGAACTAATAGTGAATTTCCTATTGCATGACTAATAGTGAATCTCTTGTTGCATGACTAATAGTGAACTAATAGTGAATATCCCATTGCATGAATAATAATGAACTAATAGTGAATCTCCTGTTGCACAACTAATAGTAAACTAATAGTGAATTTCCTTTTGCATTACTAATAGTGAACTAATAGTGAATCTCCTATTGCATGACTAATAGTGAACTTATAGTGGATCTCCTGTTGCATGACTAATTGTTAACTAATAGTGAATATCCTGTTGCAAAACTAATAGTGAACTAATAGTGAATTTCCTGTTGCATGACTAATAGTGAACTAATAGTGAATCTCCTCTTGCATGACTAATGCTGAACTAATAGTGAATTTTCCTGTTGTATAACTAATACTGAACTAATAGTGAGTCTCCTGTCAGATGATGAATAGTGACCTAATAGTGAATTTTCCTGTTGCATGACTAATACTGAACTAATAATGAATCTCCTGTTGCATGACAAATAGTGAACTAATAGTGAATCTCCTGTTACATGACAAATAGTGAACTAATAGTGAATTTTTCTGTTGTATAACTAATACTGAACTAATAGTGTATCTCCTGTTGCATGATGAATAGTGAACTAATAATGAATACTCCTGTTGCATTACTAATAGTGGTCTAATAGTGAATATCCTGTTGCATGACTAATAGTGGCCTACTAGTGAATCTCCTGTTGTGTGACTAATACTGAACTAACAGTGACTCATATTCCATGACTAATAGTGAACTAATAGTGACTCATATTCCATGACTAATAGTGAACTAAAAGTGACTCATATTCCATGACTAATACTGAACTAACAGTGACTCATATTCCATGACTAAAAGTGAACTAATAGTGAATCTCCTCTTGCATAACTAATACTGAACTCATAGAAAAATAGATGAATTACAAATATAAATAAAATGTATTTAAGTAAAACATTAAAATATACTAAAATAATAAAAGAACCCAAAATTGTAGAGAGAGAGAGAGAGAGAGAGAGAGAGAGAGAGAGAGAGAGAGAGAGAAATAATAACAATACACCTTCCTCTGTCTATTGCAAAGTTGATTGCATGCAAAGGGTCAAGCAAGAAAGCAATAATGCTTCCACAAGCACAGGCAACTCAGGATGAAAGGTAACATTAGTAAGTAACCATTTTGACATTTGCAGCTGAATTGCAATATGCTACCATTGCACTGTCGAGCAAATTCATTGTAACGGCGGATCGCAAACTGCTCATGAAAGTATTTGGTAAGAGACCAATACTGCAAGACGTTTCAGACCCTTGCTATTTAGCTTCAAATTATCTTTCACTATCAACCTTTGAATGGCACTTCCATAGTTCTGTCACCCAACTTCTGACAAGTATTTCAGATCCCCAGCTCTGTGTAGCCCCATCAAAAATCAGCCCAAAGTATCACTAGCCCCCTTCCTTACATCATTTCAACTCCAGTCAGGCACAGGAAACAGTACATGACCTATTCAACCTGGCTGACCAATGCTTATCAGGGCCCACAAATCAGTTTCATATTTATATTTCTATAGATGTTGATGAGATGTCTGTCTCCTGACCCAAGATTCCTAGAGCAGTGTAATCATTGTAATCTAATACCAATTTCCAGCACAAGGACTCAACCCAACACACTTATTCTCTCAAGAATACAATACTCCAGTATGTAAATGCTTACTACTGAGTTTCCATTACAAAGATTTTAATTATCTGTAGGTTAACTGATAAAACAGATAGATTTTAACATTCCTCTACAGTCAAGAGACCCTCTGACGTTGCAAAAGGGGTCAATGTTGTCTTATATCAAGTCATTTTCACCTCTGGAATTCCATGCAAGCTCATCTCAACGCTCAGAATGAACTGGAAGGGACGGAGAAGTCTCCGTAGACATCAAACAGACCTCATTCTCGTCAACATGATGAAGCATCCTGCAAAAATGACAAAGGAATCAGAAGGATTGGTTAACATGCAGGATAAGGAACAAAGGGGGAACATTTCTATAAAGGAAGTCTACAAGATAGGTGAATGTTGCAATTAATATCACACCTGGAAACTTTCCAGTCGTAGGAACCACGACCATATTACCGTCCCCAGTTAAGGAACCTCTGGATACCATTATCTATCCATTATGTAAAGAGCAACGTTGCTTCTAACCAAATTGCCTTTCCTTGCAACAGAGAGCAATCCTAAACGCCTACAAGTCCCGTTAAAGCGTCTACAAATCAAGCGCTTTCAGTGCTTGCGAATGTAACAAGCCTGGCGTCTACCTAAGGGCTTAATGTCTAAGGCTGTCTACAAGTTTCTTCAATATACAATTTGGGTTAAATTGCTTTATTCAATTTAGAGACCCAATTAACCTTTTATGCAGCCGACAAATTTTTATAATCCTTTTATAACCAGGATTAAACGAAGATGAATTCCTACAGTACATCCTATAAGGATGGCCATGATAAGACACTAATTATTCCCACATTCCTAAATCCTACGGACTTATAGATAAAATATATTGCAATGTTGTAAATCCTTTTAAATACAAGTTATCCTTCATGAGACATGAAATAGTTATATACTCTTTTCATCCTAACCTTCTCCCAGGAGGTCACCGTACCCGCGCCCAATTTCCGACTGGCCGTACCCACTAAAATAGGGCATATGTGGGGCACTGCCCTTTTGGGGGGCTGTGAGTTTGAATGGGGTATCATGAAGGTTGAAGACTTCCACCACCAATTTTAATAGCTGATTAGGACCTCGGAAAGGAGATTAAGTGTTCTCACATTTTCACTACAGGATCCAACCATATCCAGCTTGTCACTAGTGGCATCACACACACACATACACACATATATACACACATACACAGCATTCCATCTCACATACACATTGCAGACACACCTTTACCAAACCACCCTGGCATCTTCGACGTACAATATGAAAAGCTTATCTGATTTACAGAGAAAATAACAAGATCATCTTTTATGCAGCTTGCAAAGACCTTCTAGTTACACACGGAGATGTGTATTATGTGTAAATGACACATCAGGTACACAGCAGGGAGAGTAATGTGCTGTGTACTGTGTAATTCATAATTATATCAGGGCCTCTGTTACACAAAGTATCAAGATTTGGGTGAATACTTTTTCTAGTTTGTCTAAACGGTTTCCTTGTCAACTTTGTATACATGTATGTATGTATGTATACAGTATGTATATAGACCTGTATATATAGATGTGTATGTACACACAAACACAAACACACACACACAAACCTTCAAAGCTAAAGTTATGAAGGAATAGACAAATATTTCTGCTATTCTCCTTAACAAAATATGGGGTATATGACCAAATACTCTTAATATAAATTTCCGTCTATTATTGATATATATTTTTTTAACCTGGTTAGGAAAGGCTTTGTGTCCTAATCATCCTTATATAATAAGTGACATATCCTTATAAGGATGGCAATGATCCATTACTTCCAAATCGACTGCTTTTCTGGTCAACGTTCCCGCGTACCTTCCTACTACATGTCCAAACCATCTCAGTCTTTGAGGTCCAAGTCAGTTTTCCAAACTCTGGACTTATATCTCTGATATTTTCTTATATGTAATATTATTTTCCCAACATATTCCGGCCATGAATCTTCACATAAATCATGATGGCTAAGGTCACATTATCTCTCTGCCGATCACCCAATTTCATACTGTTTCAATACACAAGCCATATACACCACACATTCAGTACATTGTAAAATATTCAACACTTTTCTGTCATTTACTTTCAATATACATATTCCACCTCCATTTAAACATGCCCACATACCTCCAAGCAGTGAATCAGCAGTGTATTAAGTTTTTCAAGTCGTTAATTCTCCTAATTAAGCAAATAAATATTGCATTATTACGAAAGCCAGATTTATATAGGGATGGGAAAGCTTTATCCAGAACATTTTTCATTGTTTTATTTTGGATAATTTAAGGAAATTTAATTTACGGATTAATATCTGGTCCTGTTTCATTACTACTATACCTATAGAAAAAAGAATTCCCTGGGCATAGCTTGGCATAGGTGGAAAATGACCACCGTACCCTCGACCAACCCGGGGAAGGCATGCGTTTAGCCCCTGTTATGGAATACTTCCCAGGAATATAATAGATAACCTTTAAAGTTTAGTGTAACCTTCTACACAGAAGAACGGACGGTCACCACCTAACGTCAAGAGGAATTACCGTCTTTGTAATTACTGCAGACGTATGAATTATGTCTAGCTTAGGGTGGCCTACTGTAGGCATTCATCATCTGAGAAAGGTTTTATCAGGTTTTAAATGTACATATAGACATAAATGTCTCCTGTCTGAGGGTATCAAGGTTAGGTCAGGGTATTCGAGACCCTGTGGGGTATATTCAATAGCTTTAAGCTAATAGCCAAGCTATGCCTACTAGGATATATTCATTAACGATTTTAAATTGATAAATAGGACCAAATAGCAACAAATATATTAAATTTGATCAAATACAAAGGTTACACGACGAAGCAGATAGATAAATAGCCAAAATACTTGGCTACTAATGGCTAGGTCTTGTACCCTAGTAGGAACCTCTGGCTATAAGGATTCCAAAGAACCTAGATAATTACCGATCATTATTCCTACTGCAAATAATCCCTGCCACTACAAAACTCATTCCAGGATGAACATATATTAAAATTATGACTAATTTTATTAAATTTCATCGATTTTGTCGTCGAGACTCGATCTCTGAGGCCTGAAATCACGCCGAGGTTTGGCTGACGTCATTCCAAGGTAATAACGTAATTAAGTACTATTTAACCCATTTGGGTCAAATTCTGCCACTAATTAACGAATTCGAGGGTGAAAAAATATAGAAATTAAAGCTTATTTGGTCTAAATAAGATGATTTCAATCTGTAGGACGACGTTTTGATTCGTATAATGGGATGCATTCGATTATTGAACTAAATAAATAAATAACGAAGATAAACGTAATAAATTCGTTACAAACGCAACAGTAAAAGAGAGAGAGAGTGTAAGAGAGAAAGAGAAAGATGGGAAATGGTGTTTTTATTTGCAATCGAGGTCTCCGGGAAAGAATAACTAAGATTATTATCGATGGTGAATATTTTGATTCATACTCGAATGCGTCGCTTTTCCATCCATTATTTTATTTAATAATGGTACGTTGGCCGATCGGAGAAAGATATATTTTTCAAAAATTTGGCAAAATTATAAATATTAATATATTTACATTATCTTTATACAATGTAATAGATCGATAAATAAAATTTTTAATGATATATAATTTTAATATATTTTCTACCGGGACTGAGGTTAAAACGACAATTAAAAATGCAACTTTAGGCTCGAATATCGAGCGAGAATAATAGGTTGGTAGGCTGTCAGCGCAAATTTATTTATTTGGTTTTTACAAAATTTGCTAAAAAAAAAATAAGTATGTATCTCACCCAAATAACATATAAATAACGTTCTCTTCTGAGAGAGAGAGAGAGAGAGAGAGAGAGAGAGAGAGAGAGAGAGAGAGAGAGAGAGAGAGAGAGAGAGAGAGAGAGAGAGAGAGAATGTTTCCAGGATTTGGGGTAACTAAAGTGCAAATTTCTATGGCAATAATTTTCTTTCATCGCTCGATGTAAAGTTATAATTGAAGCTACGTTAATGAATTAGGTGTCATTTTAAAGCGAAATAGTTGATCTTTATCATGGTATGTTTAAAAACGCCTAAAAGCAAAATTAAATATCGATATTACGAGTAAAAGTTAGCCGTAACGAAAAAAATCGTATTACTTTTTTTAACAATTCGTGATAAATCAGAGAAAAGTGACATATCATTTCTGTTTACACCCTGTTAAAGCCTGATAAATTGCCTTTCCAATGGTATAATATTTATCACTATTTGAGCTACGTATGATATGATAAATCGCTTTCAAATAACTGTAAAATATAGATCATTGGCGTCGTCAGTTCGAAGAGT
>JANJGK010004725.1:5000-57151 GCA_039081455.1 Macrobrachium rosenbergii | reverse complement strand
ACAGCTAATGCAGGTTGACCCAATCTATTTAAATCCGCAAGAGCGTTCTCTATGATGTGCGGAGTACGCGATAACTTCGGCGGGAAAACACAAGTAACTGGATGTTTTTTAACGTTGCCATACTCTCTCTCTCTCTCTCTCTCTCTCTCTCTCTCTCTCTCTCTCTCTCTCTCTCTCTCCATTGCCAAAACATACTATACAAATATAGTATCGCCCAATCTTTAAATGAAAAAAAATAATGAAATGAGTAGCTCTACATATAGGCCTAGGCTTACACAACAGCAATTCTCTCTCTCTCTCTCTCTCTCTCTCTCTCTCTCTCTCTCTCTCTCTCTCTCTCTCTCTCCCCATAACATTGCATTCGTTCCTTTATTGTTCCCCAAGTTTTTCGTTGGACATAGCTCAAGTTTAACTCTTGATTTCATTATGGAAGATCGCGTTTCCGATTATGCATGCATTCCGTTCATTATGGTGTCATAAATTCATATGTGCAAGGTTACTTCGTAGGTTATGTGGAAAAATGTTTATTTTGCTCAGAACTGTCACTGCAAATTAGAACTTGAACAAATACTGTAAAGCTTACTACTGCATTTAATTATCAATGATTTCAGAACCGTAGAATATGATTGAAAGTTATAGGAGGTCAAGCAAAAAACAAACACAATAAGACTGAAGCTCCTCCCCTTTCTAAAGTTGCCAGATGTCTCATTATTTAGCAATATATGTCCGAAGATTTAAAAAAACTGTATCCTCACTTTTCTTGGCGAGTGTACATCTGAACGATTCAATTTTTTACCTCATCCTTATATCATCACTTTAAGAGTTTCGTCCCTTCAGTAGCGATTATACGTCTAATTTTAATTGTAAAAATTAATGCAATGGAAAAGAAACTCCTCTTATCCAAAGATTCCTGGATATCGTACAATAACACTGCATGATATCGCAGCCTCAGACACTATGTGGAGGCTGTGAACACGACAGTGACCCATAAAATTCTCAAATGCAAATAATTTTCCTTTCTTCATATCTTCAGAGTCTTTGAACTGGTCCTATTTCGAAAAGTGGACTTTTCATCCCACATCAAGGAAGTTGCTCCAGACACGAGTCTTTTGCTGCGATGTGCTTTTGGAGACAGCTAGGACACGCACTTTCTCTGTTATTAAACACGGAGGAAAGCATCAGCAGACATAGATTCATATGAACGGTTTCAGTTGTATTTCCAACTGATTAAATACTAGCTTAGCGGGCATGGATTGCATATTATACAGCAAGTGAAAATCTGAAATGCTGAACATGACACCAGAAGGAAAGCAATCGTCTTACGGATGAGGAGAAAGTTTACAATGTGGATTAAAGTCTCATTTAATTCTATCATATTGATACGAAAGAATTGGAAGAAACATTTTGGTAAAGCACTCCCGATGTGCCTGATATCACAGGCATAACATCAAATGAAGTCATCTTACTATAAGGTAAATAAAGTTGACTCAGGCATTTATTTATTCCTTCTTTTGGAAGCTCCTTTTCATAAAGTGGTTATTCCCTTTGGGAACATATCAAAGGCTGAGACTTTCCGTCAGATTTCGGGGGATTGATGGTAGCTTGCAATAAGAAGCTTTTTAATGGACTTGCAGCTTCACAAAGGCTTTCAGGTACAAAAACATAAACTTTTTACCGGTCACTGAAAACTTTATTAGATATATAGAGACTTGGCATTCATGTCAAATATTTTTTTTTAATCATCTTATAAAAATTTAGGGGTATTTTAGCTCCTGTTTGAAGGCGTCTTTACCAACATTATTCTAATTAGGGTTTTAATGTCTTCTAAATAATGACTTCGAAACTGCCCATGATTCATAATTCATTATTTTTCGTTACCAGTAATCAATTAATGAATAATAACTGATACAAGCTGATAAGCATTTCACCTTCAGTTACTGAAAAATTAATAAGGGTACAGATACACCTTGAGGATAAAAATTTTGCAATTACCGACTTTATAAAAACGTTTTATTATCCATTCACCTGATGACTCGTGACCTGTGTTTTAAAAAATGACTGTTCCAACGTTCTTTTGTTGGTGGAGGTTCGCTGCCCCGTAATTTCGCTTCTCTTATTGCCAGAGGTGGTGGCATTTAGATGTTCTGTGCCTCTTGTGTGAGATACTTTTTCTCCTTAAAGTTTATTTTTGCAGTTATTAATCAATAAGTGTAACGACCCGAGTGGGTCGTTATGCAGGTTCTTTAATATACTCAGGACGGGGCTGTCATGACTGACGGCAGATGCAACAAACAAAGGAGGGGAAAACAACAAAAACAATAAAATGAGTTTAAAATTAATTTATTTACAATATTTATAAGAGTCAGGTCTGGTAAAAAGTTAAAAAAACCATAAATACAAAAATAAGCCAAAAGGCAGCACCAAACAAAAGCAAGTTAAATAAACAAAAAGTAGCATTAAACAAAAAAAAGGCAAAAATAAACAACAGCAGGCAGGAAAAAAAATACCAAACATACGTCCTCCATCGGGGCACCAAGACAGCCCTCAGCTGTGCAACAGGGACAAAAATCCACCAACCAGAAAACCCCGATGGAGACGTCAGGACAGCCTCACGCTGTCATCAAAGATGAGCAGCTCGTGGTCACACGACTACTCATGGTCACACTCCACCTCTACGACGTGCTCCACTTCGTAGGCGTGCTCCAATTTGCTGCTCAAAAACTCGACCAACGTCGACTCCAAAAACTGCCTGCTGCTGCTGCCACTGCCGCTACTCTCGCTGCCCTACCAGACCCGACTGAAGCAAGAAAAACGGCAGCTCACTGACGAAAACATCAAAACAAAACAAAAACTTGAAGGTAAGGAGGCAGCAATCCACAAAAGGGAACGAGCGGGGAACCAGCAGTTCCCGCAAAACCATCACTTAACGTGACACCTCCCCACCTAAAAAAAAAAAAAAAAAAAAAAAGAAGATTATTTTTTTTTTTTTACACTCATACTCCTCTCCAATGCCGTAACAACCCCGCCAGCCAAAACAGAGCCATCCTGTCACGGTCGCCATTGTAACGACCCGAGTGGGTCGTTATGCAGGTTCTTTAATATACTCAGGACGGGGCTGTCATGACTGACGGCAGATGCAACAAACAAAGGAGGGGAAAACAACAAAAACAATAAAATGAGTTTAAAATTAATTTATTTACAATATTTATAAGAGTCAGGTCTGGTAAAAAGTTAAAAAAAACCATAAATACAAAAATAAGCCAAAAGGCAGCACCAAACAAAAGCAAGTTAAATAAACAAAAAGTAGCATTAAACAAAAAAAAAAGGCAAAAATAAACAACAGCAGGCAGGAAAAAAAAATACCAAACATACGTCCTCCATCGGGGCACCAAGACAGCCCTCAGCTGTGCAACAGGGACAAAAATCCACCAACCAGAAAACCCCGATGGAGACGTCAGGACAGCCTCACGCTGTCATCAAAGATGAGCAGCTCGTGGTCACACGACTACTCATGGTCACACTCCACCTCTACGACGTGCTCCACTTCGTAGGCGTGCTCCAATTTGCTGCTCAAAAACTCGACCAACGTCGACTCCAAAAACTGCCTGCTGCTGCTGCCACTGCCGCTACTCTCGCTGCCCTACCAGACCCGACTGAAGCAAGAAAAACGGCAGCTCACTGACGAAAACATCAAAACAAAACAAAAACTTGAAGGTAAGGAGGCAGCAATCCACAAAAGGGAACGAGCGGGGAACCAGCAGTTCCCGCAAAACCATCACTTAACGTGACAATAAGGAAAAGTAGGTCACTCGGTTATCTGGTGTTTCAGTAATTTCCCGACGGGGTTATCTCATTTATCGTTAGAAACTCCTATGACAATAATATTGCAGCCTGTTTCTGTAAAGCAATTTGCATAATTGCATTCTGCTCTGGGAATACAAGAAGGACTATGGAATTATTAAAGTCAAACTGACAATAGTTTAGCACAGGTAGCTGAAATTAGTTTAATTTTGTACTAGTTTATTTATTTACCGAGCGTAATTTGTTTGTCGTACAGAAAAGAGTTTTTTTTTTGTAATGTCGAGCAAAATTCTGTTACAAAATTATGTTACAAACTTCTAAATTTCTGGGATTTTTTTCATTTTATGTGAACTGCTTCTGGTGCTTGAAGTGATTTTCTGATATTTACTTAGTGTTTCCATCCTGTAATGATTTTGGTATTCTAGTAAATGTGGTGTTTTTCAGGCTAACATAGACTGTATAAATGCTCTTATATTGGAATAATTCTATCAATACTGACTTCCTTATTTATTAAAATCTAATGGCTATTTTTTTCATTTTACTGCGATGCCAGTTTATAGTATTAAGTAAATCAGTCAGTTGCTTAAGTTGCTATGTTTCCATTCTGCAAGATTTTTTTTTGGCGTTCGTTGAAAAGGTCACCAAAAGGATATTTAGGTGGTGTCTCCATTCAAGGGAAAAGGGCTTCTATCCATCTTCGCTCTCGACTGGAGCTGCATTTCAGTGACAGTTTTATCACCAGGCACAGGGCTCGGTGCTTGACTATGGATGTGTCACAAGTGATAGTGTATGCCTTGTTTCAATTAGAGAGAGAGAGTGAGTGGGGTAGGACAGAGGAGGTTAAAAAAAAGTATTATATACTCAGCAGGATATATTCTCTCCGAGAGAGAGAGAGAGAGAGAGAGAGAGAGAGAGAGAGAGAGAGAGAGAGAGAGAGAGAGAGAGAGAGAGAGAGAGATGGCAGAGTTTATTTTTAACTTTTGAGTTAGAGACAATATAGAATGCACCTAATGACTTTAGAATTATGCAGAGAAGAGACAGCAAGAGAGCTTGCAAAGAAACCATTTCCTTTCATTCATTTTGCAGGATGTGCAGATAAACTGAGGAATAAGTAAATTTGTCATTTCTTTTATTTCACGATAAATCTCAGAAATATTTCTCACTTTCCAAGATTTCCTTCATTGTACAAACCACGTTTTCGTAGGCGTGAAACCCTGTCATAACTTTTATCACAATTACCAATTAATGATTATGTTCGAATGCATAGACTAGAGGCTTCGGAGGATATTATAAATAGTTCTAAAGTCATTAGGTACATTCTATGGTGCGGGGCTTTTAGATTACCCTAATTTTAACTTATGTAAAGCAGCTTCACACCAAATGTTTGTTAATGGAACCCTTGCAAGGCAGGATCTGCAGACCTCGATAAGAACTCTACTTAGTGTTAGAAAAACCCTGGTCTATGTGAAGCGACTCTTTCTCGCACCATTTTCCTCATAAATGCTCACCGCGCCTGGCCAAGAAAGTTGGCCCTAATCTTACCCCTCCCCCTGAAGGCGCCTTCTCACAGAAATGATAAGTGTCTTATAAAGATAACAGTTCTTTATTGCATGATTGCTATTAGTGAAATGGTCAGCAAAATCTTATTCTTAATGCGAATGATAAGAGACGGTTCTCACGTCTTACAAGGCACGCTCTTCTCGATGAAATAGCAGTAAAAATCTGAAACCATTTCAGATGCCCTGAAAAGTAAAAAAAAAAAAAAAAAAAAAAAGTATATATTCCATTCGCATATCAAAAATATCATTTCATGAGCAAAGCCAAAATGAACGACTTTTCATCCTGAAGCGGCATGAAAGACTTCTGGATGATGACAGAAATCTCCGAAATAGTAGGACGCTGGGAAGTCGCTTGCATCAAGAATCTCTGATAAAGAAGCCCCTGATTCCCTTCGTAGCTTGACAATAAAAGCGGTAAAGTGGCCAAGGGCTTCCTAGATGAATGAACCTGTTGTAAAGGCTAGAATAATGTGCACTAATGATCAAAAACCTTTTGCAATTCCTGACTCATTAACTCTGAAAGAAATATGAAATCCTTTGTCGCGGATCCCCTTTTAATGATTTCTCGGGCGCCCAGATGAGCAAATACTCAATTTGCATCTCCGATGAACTGAAAATATAAAACTTTTCGTTTTACTTGTAGGAGTTCCATTTTGCTTCCTCAGAAGTGTAGAGTAGTTATTGCTTGTTATTTCTCTCCCGGTTTCTGTTGGCATTTGCCATTATCTATTTGTATTCGAGAGAGAGAGAGAGAGAGAGAGAGAGAGAGAGAGAGAGAGAGAGAGAGAGAGAGAGAGATTTAAAGATGGTTTCTCCTTACTAAAAATAATGATTCTTCTTATCATGATGTACTTCGAGACTTAATTAGTTATTTGATAACGAGAGTGATTTTCAGTTGGATGGGTTTAGTTCGTGAACCGTCTTCCTCTATTCATCTCTTTAGGGGGATTCTCGAATGGCATGGAATTAATATGGTACGCTTTCCTTCTTTTCTAACACAAAAAAAAATAAACCAACAACAAACTAAAAAAAATGCTGTTGACGTTGCAGTTTCATGAAATAGGAGATGATTACACCAAAAAAGTCGGGGTATAACGGTAAAATGTTGTTGGAGTCTTTGCCTACTTAGTTTGCGACGGTACAGTGAGACAATCGTTTTCAACAAATTGCTAGATCATTACCATAAACGCACACACACACACACGTGTATATGTATATATATATATATATATATATATATATATATATATATATATATATATATATATATATATATATATATATATTGCTAATAGACGCTCTTCAAAAGGTTGAGAAAAACGGAGAAATGTAGAATAGATGTCCTGGCATTTGCACCTGGCAGGCACCTGAGGCGGGGTCTTACCCTGTCAGGTACAAATACTTGGTTCCCAGCCAATTGTATGTTCGTATGTACTGTCCCGTTAGCATATACATTACAAATTTCTACCACTTTGTACTTTGCATCAGTCCTCTGAAGATGGCGTAGCAATGAATGCAACACCGGTCAGGATCTGCAGGGGTGTTTCATTTCTTTCCAGTGGTGTTGTAGATAAAATTAAGTATAGGAGTGATCGTACTATATATATATATATATATATATATATATATATATATATGTATATATATATATATATATATATATATATATATATATATATGTATATATATATATGTGTATATATATATATATATATATATATATATATATATATATATCTTTGTGTTCATGATTATGTGTGTAATTAATATATATATATATATATATATATATATATATATATATATATATATATATATATATATATATATATATATATATATATATATATATATATATATTTATATATATATATATATTTATATATATATATATATATATATATATATATATATATATATATATATATATATATATATATATATATATATATATATGTGTGTGTGTGTGTGTGTGTGTGTGTGTGTGTATGTATGGTTTTAGCCTTAATTATAAATCAATTGACATAACGTAGCTTACACAAGCAGTGTCCCGATTATATTGATATGTACTCTAATTTAGTTGAGCAAAATCACAAGGATAATTTCGTAAGAGCTTGTTTCTCTCATTAATGGACTACACAGAAGTCCAGGCATGCAGATAAACAACTGGTGTTTATGCAGCAAGTTAGTACACCGTGCATTTTATTATTATTATTATTATTATTATTATTATTATTATTATTATTATTATTATTATTATTATTATTATTATTATTATTTAGAGAAAACTAGAACAATCATGAAAGTATTGCAAAAAAAATTGCTTTAATCTCAATCACAGACAAAAACCGTTTATTATAAAGCCAAAAACCCATTAATAGTACATTGTTTGAAGTATTTTATTTCGACGGGGATCAAAGGGAGCGATACTGACGACGTGACCCTTTGTGGCAAAATTACTGGTGGCTTTGGGAAATTCTCCATTGCAACTTTTACCAGAATATGTTCTTGCTCAAAATAAAGGTGACTGTCACTACAGTATAGTGTACCTGCTCTGTACAGAGTCTGGGATGCTAAAAACTTTTGCTTTTTTTTGTAGTTATTTCTATGAGGTGCTCCCCCTTCTTTGATGCAAATACATAAATGGAGTACCTTTATATGCACACGCGTGCTTTTGACGATGTTTAACAAATCAGTGCAGCGGATGATGTCTCCTGAAGGCACACGCACACACGTTATATTCAGTAGGGTTAAGAAATACCTTTCTCTTAATGTATTTTAGATTTAAGCTTGCAACAATATAATTTCTTTTTCTGTGGAGTCTTTGCGGTTATTATGAAATTTTAATATTACTATATCTTAGAAATTCAAAAAGTTTATATAGCCCAAAAGAATTAAATGACAAAGTATTCGTATCTGAACAACGGAATTCTGTTAGCTGTTTCTCCTTTCTATTTTTTTATGATTTCGCAGTTTGGGTAGAGTGAATGGCTTCCACTTTCAGGCTATAAAAGTTTAATGGTATACCCTACCGTAACGTTTACTTTTTCGTTGTTCCTACATCCTTAAAGATAAATAAAAAATTGAGGTGGGAACCGCCAGATAAATGGAAGGTTTTAACAAAAATCTTGGTGAGTCCAGACATCTAAAGGAATTGCTCCTTCTGGCAACAAATGGCTATGTATTCATACACTTCATACTGTGCAAATGTTTTTTCAAAAGACTTGAGCACATGATACATAACTCAACATAAAATCAGCATTAACGCCTAATCTCTTGTTTACCAAAAAGAGGCAACGGTACATGATGAGTTCTCTCACCAACGTGCGGCTCAAGTTAACATATGTAGTTTTTTAATGAACTCGTGTAATTATTAAGCCTTGGGAACAAAACGTTATTTTCTAAAGGGAATATTTTAGATAATGCAGTGGTAAGCTTTTTTACAGAAATGGTACAAATTAAGTCATTCCGTTCGCCCTCAGCCTATTGACATCTCAGCGGTTTTCACTGCTTAGGATGAAGCTCTGTTTAGTGGACTTGTCTCTTTCACCAGGCATAGCCTATGTGGATTTATGCAAGCCACGATGATGACGTCCGAACCTCTCGGCCTCCTCGCACTATATATATATATATATATATATATATATATATATATATATATATATATATATATATATATATATATATATATATATATATATATATATATATATATATATATATATATATATATATATATATATTTGTATCAAATATATATGGCCAGGCCGCAAGAGATATTTACAACTGGAACTGCAACTGTCTTGTGGAATTAAAGAAAGTAGTAATTTGTATTTTGTGAGGTAGAGATTCAGATTAATGATAAGGAACTGTGAGTCACCAAGTCGAATTGATTTTTGCTCCATTCCACGAATGGAATACTAATTAAGGTTAACATTTGCATTTGAGGCAGGCCAGGGCGATGGAGCGAGTTGAACCCTTGCAGGTTCCCTGTATAAATTATGAGTGCCCTTCGCAGTGCAAAAATGAATTTGCAATTCATATTCGTGGATTCAAAACTCAAATTAGTTATAATTTCTTGCAGTCCTGGGAGCTGCCAGGAAATGTTACAGAACTTATTCATTGCGTTGTTTGTGTTGTCAGTCAAGCTTTCATCTCCTTAATTGCTCAACGAATGTATGATATGGCATAGCTGTTATTTCTGTCATGATGTGATTGGCACAGGACGCTACTTGTTGCTTTCCAAATAAGCAATTTTGTGCTGTATTTTAATGTTAAACTTAAATAGCCAAAACGCTTATGTAAGCCGAATCAGACTTCCCATAACAAAACTCAAAATACGGATGAATGGTAAGAAATGCATCAACCAGACGGAAATGATTATTGACTCGCAAACCCTGGTGTCAGAACGTCCACGGCTTATCAGTTTTCTGAAGGATTCAGAAGGAATTCCAGAGTGAGTGCTTAAGCGAAATGCTGCGAGTTTTAAGAAAATTGAAAATAGTTCTTGGTCTGGAAGGAAATACTTCAAGAGAGGTTTTTGAAACAAAAAAATTGGCGATTGCCTGACTTAATCCATGGAGGGGATAATAGCACGAAACTTTTCTGATGGTTTCATCGCAGGAAGAATATCTTACTGAACCGACAGACAAAGGTCGAACCGAAGATGAAAGAATGAGTATGTTTACAGATCAAGCTGTGAAAAATAATTATGAGTCTTCACTTCCCTTTTTCCTAAATAAGAAGGATTAGGTGAAGAAAAATAAAGCACTTTGTTTGTGAGTTGAACTTCGAGACAGAGAGCTTGAAACAAAAGGTTTAATTTGGTTAAACATAAAAAAAACTTATGACTATTGATTCTTCATCTCAACAGAAACGTGAAGATATCGTTATAGCTAATATAGCGACCATACCCACTAATCTTTTTGCGAGAAAGTCCGTCAAGATTTGCAGTGTGGTTCCAGGGTGGCATCTGCCAGTTTCTAACGCCTGAATAGTCACTCCTTCCAAAATGTAGGGTGCAATTTCTGCCACTGATGGGATCACCTACTCGAAAAATATGGGGTTAGTTTGCAGTAATATTTCTCCAGGAATTCTCAGTTGAATTTGTTCATTTATTTCGTCATCTCACTTTTTATGAAGGGCAGTCTTTAGCCTGCTACTTTTCTTGGCCTTTTTCCGATGCTTCCTGTCAGCTTCTGGTGTTCACGCTTGATGGCGGATTGCATTTTCCTCGTTTATCAACTCTGACTTGCTATGTTAATATCCCGCTATTTGGCTAAGTCCATTACCTCCAAAGCAATTACTACCTATCTGTAACTTCTCTACCAATCAATATATTTTTTCAGCTTTTCAGCGCTTTTGTATTGTAAATTTAATTGAATTCTCACATTGCTGTCGAAAATGTTGATATTCAGGATATTCAACCTTCTCTCACGTATACAACAGCTTAAGTAGTTAAATCTTCTTTGAAGACTTATGGGCATTGTACTTTTTTCATCAGCTACAAAGACTACTTCTTCTTAGAACACCCTTCTCACTGCCCAAGTTGGTTGCTATTTCACCTTTGCTTGGCTGGTATTTTGGTCATCTCAAAGAGAGAGCTTCTCCTCAGCTGGCATTGTAAGACCCGACGAGCCGACTGTTACATGATGATTCTCAGAAAATCCTTGTTTTCTGAATCGCCTGGTGTGCTGGTTCTTTCTTTTTTCCTCTTATTAGCATTCAGATCATTTTCGTAATCTGCCACCATGTAACCAATATAGTCTGCAGGAGGCAAAGCTCACACATATCGAACTCAATAGAAAAGAATTTGAGTTATATGAGAGAGAGAGAGAGAGAGAGAGAGAGAGAGAGAGAGAGAGAGAGAGAGAGAGAGAGAGCCAAGCAGTGAGTGTTCGTATTACTCCACCACGGCCAACGATTCATGATGGAACGACTCGAGTCAGGCTTCATAATGAACCCAGGTCATTTCCTTCTGAGCTCTGAGGCAAAAAGCCTCATAAAGATAATTGAAGTCATGAAGAGCTCAGCTGTTTTTATTTAACTTGCTTTTATTTAGCTTGACTTCAGTGTCTGTCTGCCTGTCTGTCTGTCTGTCTGTCTGTCTGTCTGTCTGTCTGTCTGTCTGTCTGTCTGTCTGTTTGGGTCAAATCTTGTGACTCAACTTTCGACCTGTTCCCTTCGTCCAGTGGACTTGAAATTTTGCATGGTTACTCAATCCCGGTGACAATACAACCTTGCATGATCAGTAGGTCAGCACTGACCTTTAGTGACCCTAGAGTGACCTCTCCAAGTATCTCAGGATTTGTATGAAACTCTTCGGATTTTTCACAACTTTTTTTGACTCGGTAAATAACTCCTCGGCATTTTCAAACCTTCTTTGACTCGACAGGATATCAATTTCGTTGGCTACAATCATAAATCGGTTAAAATTTCTGTTAAAACTAAAAAGTCTAAAAAAGAAAAAATAGGAAAAAATTAAAACATGCTTTTATTAAAATGCACTAGAAAGTGAAAAATAAATCTTTTGAGACACCAGGATTTTCTTACATTTAGTCATGTCTACAAAAATAAAGGCGTTGGCGCCAAACATGGAAGGAAATGCTACGAGATATAAAAAATATATACATATTTCTTTTCTTGTAGTGCTTCTTTCCATGTTTTGTGCCCACGCTTTTATTTTTGTAGACATGATTAATTGTAAGAAAATCGTTGTGTGTCTCAAAAAATTTTTTTTTTCACTTTTCAGTGCATTTTAATAAAAACGTGTTTTAATTTATTTTATTTTTTTTTTATTTTTTGTTTCTTTTAAACAGTTGCTGGACTGCAGGGTTGCTTTGGGGGTCACTCTGCTTATCTCTCCGCATTCTCTATTTCACATGATTTGTCCAAAAGATAGTTTTTTCTTATTTGTTCATGAAGGAAGGTTAAGAAGAAGGTCGACGAGATTTCAAAAAGGATTTCAACTCTTGGACGCCGGTGGAAATGTTCCACAGAGATTGTGCCAAGAAACTCATACATACACAGAAACATGGCATGACTCTTCAAGCCTGGCCTCATCTATTAGCAAAAGATTAAATTTAATTTTTTTTTTAAATAATAAAGTATTTCAACAGCAGTGAGGGTGATAAAGATAATAACGCTCAAATGTGTAAATCTCCATAAGCTTGGTATCTGACGGCAATCCTTTTTGCTTTGATAATTAAACAACCGGCAAGGGGAGAAGAAAAAACATCAGTCATAATATTTACACGGAAGTTTTTATCCTTTTTGATAATAACAATGAGACATTATAAATAAGTCTCCCCAAAAATGTTCAATTTTTCATGCCATGGGGAGGTTTTATGACGAAATCCGCGAACTTTAATTTTCTTTCTTTTTGTTCCTATATTCGATTTATCCCACTTTTACTTTGGGTTTAAATATCTTTTTTTTTTTTCACAAACAAGCAGAGTCTATCAGGAGTGGGATCCTAAACGTAAGGAAGTAGAAAAACCAGCCGGTCTAATCTTGAATCCTTTGCTAGATGTTTGGAATCGTCTGCAAGAATATGGTCCTTCAAGAAAGTAAATCAGATCTAATTAAAATTCCGACCATAATATTTCGCTTATTAATTCCTTTATGAATAGACCGGGAAGTTCATTATCTTCATTTTCGTCTCGATATTGATATGGCGCGGTGGGACTTTGTCTGGTGCAGTTATTGATCTGCCTCACTAGGATGTTTCACTGTAATGGTGTGTGTACCATACACTTTTGTCTACTTCATCGGCTTTCATTGGATGACATTTTTGATGTGAAAATATTTAGCATTTTGCAACCGATGCGTCATTAAGACATAAAATGAGAAAAAATTATGCATTTAAGAGCACGGAAATGATTGTCCTGAATTAGCTTTCACAAACATTGGGACTCTTGGTCACGGGATCGATCGGTGTTGAGTTGTTTGGGGTGGTTTGTCTTTTGAAAAGCTCAAAGCTCTTTGACTGATGTAGACAGTGAAATATGGTCCCGTTAGTTATTCTGTGGTGGGCCGTAGCCAGAATGGAGAGCTTGATACCCGTAAAGTTAACAACTTTTTGGAGCCACCCACTCGAGGGGGAGAGTTCAGAAATATCAATAAAAAACTGAAAGAAGGGAGCGAATTTATATATGGTTTTAAAATAGAGAGAGAGAGAGAGAGAGAGAGAGAGAGAGAGAGAGAGAGAGAGAGAGAGAGAGAGAGAGAGAGAGATTCTGTTTACTAGGCCAGTGCCCCATGGCGTATCTTAAGCAGCTTTGGCTGGGCTCCCGTCAGATTATGTATGGATTCCATCCAATTATCCAGTCTTTGTAGTTGTTTCGTGTTTATTATATTTTATCGGAAGATTATCTACTTATCTGTCTATTTATCAATCTATCTATCTACCTGGTTATGTTTATGATTATCAGAAAGCACTCATAATCTTTCATTAGAGAGAATGATAGGATTAAATCTCTGTCTTCAAACTAGAAGAAGTCCTTAAAGTCCAAACATTGTCGCGGAGGACTTTTGATCATTCGAACTAAATGAAGTAATGAAGAACAGCGTTACCACTCACAAGAGAGAGAGAGAGAGAGAACTTGTAATGTCCTCTTCAGATTATCAATCAGGAAGACATTAAAGGCTAAAATTTGAACTGCTATTACTTTTGAAGATATCGTAGATGAATTGGCATAGGGCTGTCTTTCAGTGGAAATATAATGTCCTCTGAATTAAAAGAATATCTACGGTTACTAGAGAGGCCTTTGATATTCAAAACCATTCATGAAAACAGTCTAGACTATCTGGCAAATTTTCGTCATATAAAGCCAACATAAGTATATATTTTCTCGAATTCCCATATGATCGATAGCGAAAATTCCGTAGAGAAGCAACGTTGTCAAATCTGTGGCCACCGTGACATAAGGTAATTGTGCTATACCAAAAGCTCCCAGAGTGTACTATATGAGAATTATAATGTATAATGAAAGTTGTGCAGTCATTCCATTTGCCTTAATTTTAGAAATTTGAGACCACCTTAATATTTTTCATAGGGGCACAAGGTGAAATTCCACTTATCAATATTTTCGTCAGATTAGGACTTATAGGTAACAAGCACACTCTCACTAATATACATAAGGTCCAAGTAAAGCTGGCAAGAAAAATTTGTTCAAAGTAATCACGAATCAATCTCACAATTGTTGATTGCGCCATCTGCAGCTAATGAATGTTGAAATGAGTTTGTTTTTTATGGCTCTTTGTATTTCATAAATAAATTACATTATTCTTGTCATGACAGTTGTGATATTCTATTTTAAGCAGAATTGCGAAGTACAGTTGTGTGCCTGTTTCGTCCACAAAAGCGAAAATAGGAACATTTCAAGAGCTAAGAAGGCGCTTGTTTCACGACGGTTCTTCTGCACTTCTAAACTTCACAATACTATAAAATATAGGCCTTTAATAATGAAATACAATTGATCACAATCATTCATTGTGTGTTTTATAATGCTATTGAAATGATGAATTAATAGATAAAGAAGATACTTATGTTTTATAGCGTTTTGGAAGGCATCATAGTGTTAGCCTCTGAAGACACTTGTAACCCTTCTTGCATAATTATGAAAATACTGCAAAGAATATTACGTCAAAAGTGATACCAAATCTATATAAGGCTCACAGAGAAAGTTTGCAGAAAGCTTCCATTGTACACAACTGAAGAAAAAAAATGTTTACGAAACATTATGGATTTTTTCAAGTTCATACAGGCATAAAGATATTCACTAGACAACGACTGATTGGGTTTAAGAAAGAAAAGAACGGACAGACAAAGAGAAACCGTCCGGTTCGATGGCTCATTTTCTCCCTTTTGAAAGCACATCTTTTGAAAACACATCTTTTGAAAGCACATCTTTTGAAAATCATGTTGACTGCTTCTTTCACTCCATCCTTCAGCGTCTTCAGCAGGTACTGAAAATATCCCTAAAATAAATTCGAGGCCGTTCCCTGACTTGTCTCACAGAATAGCGCTCCTCCTCTGCCCATTCCCCAAGTGCAAGAGGAATATGATGCATCATCTTCATTTTATTTACTCGTTTTATGATAGACGAGGCGGGGGACTACGAGGCTTTTCGGGTCCTTTCCCCCAAGCCCTCGCCTCGCCAGCTTCAGTGATGGCGGAGAGGTGACGTGATGGATGACACTGAGGATCCTCCCGAATGATATCGAGCTCTGTGGCCTGAATGAAGATGGGAGAAGATTAAATGTGACAGAATATTTCTACGTTCAACATTTCAAAGTGCGAACTGGACTGGTATTTATACTGTATATAATCTCAACCATGAGATTGCAGGAAATGGTTTTGACGGTAATATGCACATCTAAGGTTCACTGCTCCGTGAAGAATTTCCCTCAAACAAAAGAAGACGGTCATCTGCCATACAAAATAAAAATTATGCTTTCTATCTTGGTCTAAACTAATTACGCAGGTTACACGAGCTCATTTCCTTTGCAATTACCAACAACTCTGTAAAATATTGCATATGAGCTTCTCACTTGGGCGATGTCATGGGGGGGGGGGCAAGAAAATTTATGGAATATGTAAAGCAAGACGAAAAAAGAAAGAGCATTCCGAAGCGTGCCGAGAAGGAACTAGAATAACTGTTAATCGTTCAATCCGAGGAGCATCCCTATCTCTCTATCTCTCTAGAGCGTTAAGACACTGTTTCAAATAAGTATGTTAAGTTCCATTACAAATTTGTGAATTTCTGCAGCCTGTTCAGAATTAAGAAGAGATTAGATACATGGTCGTGGAATCTTTCTTTATAGATTTACAATGTTACTTTTGTATCTTACAATGTAGTTATAAAGGTCTCAATAACATTTCCATTAAGTGAACCACAGGCCACCACCTGTACAATAAAAACAAATATATAAATTCCACGGTGAATAAAACCGTTTACTACTACTTTCAACGACGCAGAATAAACTAAAAGAAAAAACTCGGCTTGGGCGGGGGTAAGGGGTGGGGGGTGAGAGGAAGGGGGGTCTTAATAATTAAATGTATGTTTGTATGAAAAACTATATGGACTGATGACCAGTGCAGGCGGTAAATGCAGTGGCTTTTTATGACCTGGCATTAAAGGGAAGGGAGAGAGTGAGATTATTATTTCGCAATCCAAGCGTGTGTGATTGACCACCTGTCAGCTAATACAAGAAAATGTACATTCCAGCTATCTAAAAAGATGACGGCTCAACTCAAATAAGAGTGACGAGGCAAAATGGTACTGTGTTGGCATATACTCTTTCTTATTACAGACAGAAAAAAGTCGTATGTAGTAATATTAGCCTGTATTTTGTGGGGATGAACTTCAGCGCTTACACAGGAAAATCTTGCAAGTAGCACATTTATGAGACCCAACATTTTCACTAAATGAAGAATATTGGATGCTAGATAAATTATTGACCTTCTGGGAAGAAACTTTGTTCCTATCACCTCTTTCTTTTTTAAATCCAAAGTCACAGGAAGTCTTTTTCTTTGGTCTCATGTTCATGGGGTTCATAAGTAGAGGAAGAAACTGTATCCTTAAACTCTCTCGCTTCATTTACATAAATCTACTGGACGTTCATACAGATTTTTTCGTGTTTATTTTAGTTCATACCTATAATAAGAAGCCTCATAATGTGACGGTGTAACTCCCATATTAACGTTGCTCGTAACCGTCTGACATAAAATGTTTCTGCATAATGCGTTTCCAGCATCTCATGAAGCAGCAACATCTTCTTTCATTTCATGCCAATCATTGTTCAATCTCCTTGAAAGAGGGATCTTAAAATGACTGGTTTATTAACGTTGTACTGATTTGATCTGATTTATAAAAATATAGCTCTAAGTGCAAGAACTGGTGCACTTTCTACCATTCAGTTCCTAAGTCAGTGAAAAGAGGGAGTTGGAGTGGCTGGACAGCAAAATAGAAGAAAAGAAGCGGGAGTGGAGGTGTAAATGGCCACAAAGTAGGTGCAGCTAGGGGCCGAAGGGACGCTGCAAACAACCTTTAGTAATGCCTACAGTGCACTACGGGAGGGGCACTGACGGCACTACCTCCTCTACAGGGATATACACTGAACTACCTGTTCCAAACCTTGAGCCCACTAGAGAGTCTCTGTTGATATGCTTGCAAGCCAAGGTGACTTTTCACTACCAATCCTTTTTCTCATTGAATAACATCGCTGCAAAATCAGAACCTTCGATTTCAGTATTTAAAGATTATAAAACGTAAGCGCCAACGGCCCTTTAGACTAAAGAGTTAATCAACCAAACACCATTTAGTGTGACATAATCTGCCCCTGAAAGCCTTTTCTCAACAAAGGACGCCCTTTCCTCCTCTCACGTCACACTGACTGATCGACCACTCCTACTTTGCTCCAGATCTTTTGATCGTATCAGAAACATCGTTTGAGTGATGACGCTGACGATTTTGTACACAGAAAATGATCGATACTGCTCACAGTATTCGGACCATATTTTTTCTTGATATTGAGTATAATGTCTATGATTTTTATGATTTACTGAATCAGGTTTAAATAAAGCCCACATACAAGTCGTATTCTCCCTTATTCCTGCTCTTTCTTCAAGTTTCTTTCTACTACAGAAGAATCCTTGCTTCAGAGATCAGGAGAACCCTTTCACAGTCATCATGTCGTCATATAAGCCTATGGAAGGCTCTTAAAGAACCGTTAAATGCCATATGATTAGTGTTTTAACTTACTTAAGCAACAAGCATATCAGTTTCTCCACTACTAACTCTCCATGCGCTATTCTTTAAGATATATAGGCCTATAGGAAAAACTGAGTCAACTGGTCGACAGCTCTATTATGAATCTGACTGGGAATATTTCTGGGAAAAGTTCAGTTTATGACATGTCCAGAAGAGACTTTGAAAGGTTTAAGTCATTTGCATAATTACTTAGGTAAACAATGAAGATAAATTTTCTTCACAAAAAACCTTTAGAGTTAAGAAATAAAAATAAAGCACGGAACTGTGAATGTGGCATTCAGTGCTACGAACAATGAGGGAGAGGTGAGAAACAGAGGGCATCCTCCCAACTGTGCCTGATGTTAATTGGCGGATGCAATATTTTTCAGATCAGGTCTCATGGCACAGAAACGGGCACACCTCATGAATGATGCAGTTCTCGAGTACGGTTTCTCATCGTTATGCAGCCATGCCAAGCTCACTGAGTCAGTGAGCACCATGAGTGTAATATTTTACAAGTAGGAGACGGAGTGGTAAACCATAATGAAAAATAGGTATCCTCACTGATGAACTTCATGACAGCTTTTGTGCGATTCCACATATAATTCAAGAGCAAAATAACCAAATGGCATTACTTAGATATAAATAAAAATGTAAAACTAGCAAATGATAAAAAAGGCTCTAACTAAATATTTTCCTTCTCTTATATAACTATCGACGTTCCTATGGCTTGTAAACTATGTAAAATGTCCGTGTGTATACCACATACATACATGCATACATACATAGGCTCGTACATACATACATAAACTAAAATAATAGCAAAAAATTTCTTCATATTTCGTAGATTATATATATCTATATCAAAATGCAAACATTAAAAAATTAACATTTTTCATTGTAAAAAACTACAACAGTCATAACAACACGTAATATTTTAGAATTTCTTCACCAAATATTATAACTCTCCCCAATCATCTGTTTACAACTTTTATTTTCTGTAAGGTAATCCCAGTTTCGGCTTCAGCTGAGTGTTATTTCAAATGAAACACACTTCCTTGATAACACTCCTTGAGTTTCAATTCTTCGTATGAGTGACGGCTTCATAAGGAAAGGAGAAAAATTAAATTCGTTGGAGTTATTTTATACAGTGTAGTTTATTATTATTATTATTATTATTATTATTATTATTATTATTATTATTATTATTATTATTATTAGTCACTGGGAAAATAAATGGAAAAATAATCGTGATAACAAAGTTGACGACATAAGAAACAGGAATCAAAACTTCAGCGCAAAACTCATCACGAAGCTCCGGAATGTCAATGTAGATATTATCCCCAACACAAATCGGGGAGATGGCTCAATATTGATGTAGCCATTAGACTCCCATTGCGTGCCCGACTGTAGAACATACCCCTGCCAGATAATTATGAAGCTGCATTTCTTAAAGGGTTTAGGCACAACGGTGTTTCCTGGATAAGGAATGAAAGCGTCGTAAAAGCCAGCCTTATTTCCTCTTCGATTCGTGTTCCAGGAGCGCTGCAGGAAATCGTCGCGCCTCGAAGCACCGTGAAAGCCACAGAGAAACTTGAGAAATTATTTTGCAACCGCGGAATGGTATAGGATTCGATAATGAATACAATATAGATAGATATAAGAGTTGTCTATTCATTTGTATGCATATGTAGAAGAAAGGGGAAAGACCTATTTTGGAGTGCCCGTATCACAAAGAATGACTTAGGCCTAAATATCTGATAAATTTTTATGGCTGCACAGTGTTGCCATAAGCTCCTCACCTCGGTGAGAGGCCAACTCCGCATCGGTGTAGGGGTCAGGCAATGTAGGCCTGTTCTTCATACATCCATTATAAAGATGATTTGGTCTCAATGATTGTACCTAATCTTCACCAAGTCTGATATTTGAATCAAGTTATATTCCCTTTAAAGTAAATTTTCGGATGCTTTGAGGCTGGGAATTGCAGTCCTTTTCATAGCAACTATTAAGATAAGAAATTTTGTGAACCAATGAGATAAGTAAACAGGATTTAATCTGGGAGCTGATGTAATAAAATTGATATTTATATTTTCAAGACTTATGATATAGAAGATTAGCTGTTTGTTTGTTTGTAGGAAGTGGAAATATGTAAAGTGATTAAGGAACAAAATATAAATCTTGATAAATCTTTATTCCTAAAAGAAGGGGTTTAAAACTTTAGAACTCAATGTACAGATCTAGGTTCTCATGCTTGCGGTGGGCGGGTCTCAGCTCTGCATTCATTCAGTTGGGCTCATATCTCATCCGCTTATTTCGTTACTTCTCCGCCCTTTGGCAACACTGTAATGGTATCTTATTTCTGCTTTCAAAGCCTTATCAACGGCAGGAGTTGCTAATTACATCAGCAATCGTGTGTCAGCAATTAGTTACCCCCATTGACTTTCACAGTTTAAGAGGCATCTAAAATAATAGTATCTGTTCCAAATTGGTTTCGGATAGTTTTCATCTCTCATCAAGTTATCTCGAATCGAATTTCCATTTTCTCTCAGCAAAATTAGGAAAGAAAAAATCCTTTACATGAGTTTCTTTTGCAAAGTCTCTCTATCGCGGATGTGCCACCTGTCTCGAACCAAGCGAACTCGTATAACAGGATCAATATCACTACAGCAGAACTTCCGCCGTCAGAAATTGTTTGTGAGTTAAGCAAAATAAACAAAGGGAAAAAGCAGTGAACCTTTTTATAGCGCATAAAGGCTGCAAATTTGATATGAAAAGAAAACAGTCCCCTCCACTTTTCAAAACAGAAATCTTTCTAACACTGAATTCGTATTCTTTCATCATTCGTTCATGTATAAACTAATGATGTATATTCTTCCAGAGTGAAATAATTCTCTTAAATCAGTTGCTTGAAAACATATCTTGATAAAAAATGTTTTAGGAGGCCGAAGCGAGAAAAACTATAGTTAGGAAACATAGATTAATCCTTTGTTTGAGAACAAGCATCGAAGGAATAAAGCCGGTGTGATCTCGTACCTCTGCAAATGTAAAGTTGGATAATTAAAGATATCCCAATTGTTTAGGACATCCCTAGAGAGAAAACAACGGTGATTGGTAAACTTTGTTTATTTGGTTATACCAAGGAATTTTTTTTTTTTTTTTTTGCAGTAAGCGGATAAACAATGTTGGCGTAACACAATCTTATCAGAAGAAGTAGTAGAATAGGAAAATCTCAAAGAAAGGGACCAATTCTTACATGTTAGTGCTCCATGGAGATGTTCATTGGCTGTTTTGTAATTGTCTTGTAGCAAAATGTTTCATTTCGTCTTTTGGATATATGTAGGGTAGGGGGACGGGGACATTTGAATCTTGAAGGAAAAGCGAACTATGAAAGGGAACCAAAGAGTTTCCCTTCCTACTATGACTCAGAGTTATAGATCCATGAGGGTGGAAGAAAGCAGGAACGTTAGACTTGAAGAATTGGTTGAGAACTTCTTGGCAGAGAAGGTTGTTGTCCTGTCGGAGATGAGATCAGAATGGAAGGTCTCCTTTAGTAACAGAAAATGTCTTCCTTCGAAGTTCAGTGGCTCTTGATTACTCGAAGATATGAAAGGAATCTGAGTGGGAGCAGAAGGAGAAGCTAGTGACGACGTATGTGCCTGCTTTCTGGACTGCATAGCTTGGGGGCAAAAGCGGCCAAACCATGAAGAAAACGAGGTTAAAGGAGAGCAGGGGATATCTGCCTCAACTGGGGAGGCTTAAACCTCAACAGCATTAAATTAAGAGTCACGAGCCCGGCATTTCGGCTGGAAGAGCCGCAATCCCGCATGGGAAGGCGTCTCAATTGAGTGGGGCAGCAGTTGAGAGGAAGGTGAAGTCACGGGTTTTGCTTAGTGTCTTCAACGAACATTATAACAGTTATCGAAAACGTAGAACTGCCAGGTTTTCTGATAAAACTGGAATTTAGATATTTGTGAATCATTGAAATCTTCATTTTTAGGGAAATTCCGATGGGGGAGGGTGACTAAAACATATTTTATCAAATTATATTCATTATAACCCTAAGTAAAGCGAATTTGGCATAATAAAACAAAATTATGTTCTTTAACAAGAACATATTACAGCGGTCATCAAAAATTAGGCTCGCGATCACCTCAAACAATTTCTGATACTTGAACAATAAGACGGATCATTATTAGTGGAGAGAATCCACAATTACATGTGTATACATATATATCTTCTAACTCTGTCAAAGGAAGCTTTAGCCAACCTGATCAGTTGGCTTCTTCACCCTTAATGAACAAAAGAATTTTTTTTTACATTTGAGAGAAAATGTCGAAAGAAAGAAGAAACAATAGCAAAGCAGCTTTTATTTTGCAACTGTAGAATCACTCGCTAATCTATTTGCAGTGCTATGAGATTGGTGTAGCTTAGTTTCGCTTGGAGCTGCCTCACCTTTCACTGAACAGACATCAGAAAACATAAAACTGCCTATAGAACCAGCGAACAATGGTCAAGTTCAACACTTTTGGGCACCCAGCAGCAATCAGCAAGACAAACGACCATTATGCCAACCGCCACTACGCTGGGACGATCTGAGAATCGTCAACAGATTGACGAGTGTTTCTGCAGTTACATAAAAGGAGCACAAGCGGCCTTCTCATAGTTTCTTTTTTAGCTCAAAAAGTTTCCCTAAACGTATCAAAATTTAATTTTCATTTATTAAGGCTGAAGACGCCATCCTTTGACAGAGAAAGATTATCTATAATTGTAGATTTTCCTCGCCCATTCAGGGATAACGAGATTGTGATGATGTTACTAACGGACCATTTGAACGAAAGTCTCGGTGTATACAGCGGAGAAAATACACTTACACTAATGATGATAAACATCATACACACAAACACACACACACACACACACACATACGTCTACTCTCACAGGCCCCTTATGTACAGAACAGGTTCAGGCACACATGATCACATTCCCTCTCACACATCCATGCTCTGAGGTGAAGGTCGGCGGTCCCGATCCCTGACCTGAGCCTGTGGGCCGAGAAACATCTCGCCACCTTCATTAAGTGTAATTAGCTTAGGGAGCCTCATATGGAGTTTCGTGCTCTCTCTCTCTCTCTCTCTCTCTCTCTCTCTCTCTCTCTCTCTCAGTAGTCTATTAAAACCATTGTATTCCGCCAGCAATTTTTTTTTCCAGCGACCGAATAGAATTCTAAATTTCTGCCAGTTATGTCTGCTCATAATGTGATGTCACTGAATGATAACTTGGTTCCTTTTAGAACTATAATTAACCATGCATAATTACACATATGCTTATGCTTTCAAACATCAGCTTGGTCACTGATGGGAAAAAATTTACACGGATTTTTTTTTTTTTTTACGTGATTATAGTTCCTTATAGACGCTATGGCTCGAGAAATCCCTCACCCTCCCTGGAGGACCGATCGTTGAACAGCTCTATTTAAGGGACCTAAAGTTCCGTTAGAGCTTTTCACCAGTCACTGATTGATTTTATTAGATTTTATGATGTCTGCAATCACTCTTTCGTTCACTCGCGTAAGCATTCATGACCAGTGCCTTTTCGGTTGTAGTTTTCCTGATATTCAAATGATAAATATCATTGGGTAGTAACTGGAGGAACTTATTTAAGAGGTAATGGCTAATAACAAAATGTCTGTGCAAGTATTACAGTTATAATTGGTTTTTGAAGAATTTATATGAATATGCAGAGAGTATAAGAGTCAATAATACAATTTCTCAAGGGTTTAGTTGCTCATAGGCTATTGTCTTTAAACTCTCCATTCCTAATTGCGACAGGAAACGCTGTCTGTAATTGTTTTGAAGACTCTCGTGTCTGAATGCACGATTCAAGTGAAAGGGACCCATTGGAGAGAGAGAGAGGGAGAGAGAGAGAGAGAGAGAGAGAGAGAGAGAGAGAGAGAGAGAGAGAGAGAGAGAGGGGGGGGGGGAGGTGAAGGTTGTAGTGATCTGCACAAAATTATTCAACTTTCCTTTCAGTAGCAGGAAAGTTTCTTTCAATGTTGCGTCACTGTTTGACTTGAAGAAGCAAATCACTAATTAGGTGAGAGAGAGAGAGAGAGAGAGAGAGAGAGAGAGAGAGAGAGAGAGAGAGAGAGAAGAGAGTAGGAGTTGAAGATAGAAATCTTGCCTGTAACCATTCGGAGCCCATTCTCTGTCTAGTGATTGATTGATTCTGTTTTGATATATCAATATACCGTAAACTGAAAATGCATCCGCTATGGCAGATAAGTGTGCTTAAAAGTAAGTCAATGAAATCAAATATCTGTCAAATCAGTGGCATAACGGGCGTATCGTTTGCTTGCCAGTGCTTCGTGTTCAATCAGTCAACATCATTAAAGGTTATTTTTCCAGTTTACGGACTTGGATGTGAATTTGTGATTAAAGTTATTTTTACACTCATGCAATACAGTTGTACTGTACATAGAATAACGTTTAAATGATAAGGAAATCTTGTGATCTAAACAGGTTGTTTGCACAAGTCTACGTGCAGTCTGGTCTGTACCAGTGAGATAAGTATACCTTAGTTTTACCAGACCACTGAGCTGATTAACAGCTCTCCTAGGGCTGGCCCGAAGGATTAGACTTATTTTACGTGGCTAAGAACCAATTGGTTACTTAGCAACGGGACCTACAGCTTATTGTGGAATCCGAACCACATTATAGCGAGAAATTAATTTCTATCACCAGAAATAAATTCCTCTAACTCTTCATCAGCCGGCCGCGGGAATTGAACTCCGGCCCATCGAATGACAGTCTGAAGCTCAACCGGTTCGGCCAACAAAGGGCACCAGTGAGATAAAACATGAATATTGGAAGCCCGTCGTTCGTTTGTGACTGATACGACTGTTTGATACAAGCTCGTCTTTCTTGTGCTTGCATAAGTGCATTATTGATGCAGATCTCATGTTCATGATTAATATAAGAAGGTTGAGCGTTATTGTTTATCAAACTTTCAAATATGTTACTGAAGAAATAGTCTGAATATTTATGACAATAAGCAAACGATATCGGACACGATGATTATCAGCCAATCACGAACTGCACATGCGCATTGCCACATCGTCAGCCTCGGCTGGACAGATGAATTGAAACCGACTTTATCATAAGATCGTCGAGTATTTTGAGAGCGAACCTTTTTTTTACAAACGCTCAAAGGTACCATATCTGCATCTAGAAAGAAGAACCGCAAACCCTGTCGTGTCTTGTCAGGCTTGGTCCAAAGAAACCACCAAGTTACTCTGATATCCCGTGAGACCGATGGTCGTCATTAGATTAGAGGAGGTCGGGGAACCCAGTAACGATGCCTTGAGGACCAAAGGGAAACATTGGACTTTTGTTTACATTTGGAAAGACCCAACAACAATTTAAAAGCCAAGGAATTTTAGCAACACAAAAGTTGAGTAATGTCTACATTGCTGTTTTGTATTATCTAATTACCTGATTGTTGCTAGTTCATTTTAACCAAATACAGTGAGATCCCAAATACTTTATGTCACGTGAGTGTTTTTAAATCAGTAGTTTTTGGTATCGAAACTGCTCGTATGACGGTATGATATATTATTATTAATATTAAGATTAACTGTAATAAGCTGCCATCGATGCTTTTGTAAAATGAAAAAAAAAAGTCAATAACTTCTTGAAAAATAATTGTTATTTTTCTCACTACCAACCTATTGAATGTTATTACTAATAATGCCAGTGTCAAAGCATCGTAGCCAATATATCATTCTCGAGTGCTTAAGAAATCGAAGCTTCTTTACTCTGTCACCGGTGACGACCGCTGACCTTCCAGCATAAATAATAATTGTTGGTATCGCTTGAAAGCAAAGATCTGTATCCAAGCGACAAGTATCTTTCACCTAATGCTGGAATTACAACTAGCAATGATCGTTATTATGCAGGCATAAATGGTAGAAGTCTGATGGGTATAGAATAATGTCCCCTTGAAGGCAAAGCCTTGGAGAGGAAGACGAGCGAGGCAGAATTAAAAGGGAAAGAATAAAGGCAACTACGAAGGGAGAAAGGGAGACCGAGGGAGAGAGAGAGGCAGTATTAATTCCAAGAGTAAGGGAAACTGTAAAGGAAGAACTGAGGGAACACTGACTGGCAAACTGATCGCTATGAAATGAAATTCATCAACTCTGGCCCTAGAGACCTTGTGAAGAGACACAATTCCGACCTGAATTTCTCATCTTTTCTCACTTTCGATTGTTTTCTGGATTTCAATACCAGACTCTGGCTGCCTCCCTCTAATGCTCTTCTCAGGTGATAAACACTGACACGCATCCCAATGAGGGTATTCCCAAAACAGGATTTCTGTGGCTGAAAAGGGATTACTCAGTTAAAGAACACCGTCATATTTCGATATATTAATTTTGCAGTGTTTTTCTGCTGATGTATTAGAAAAGAAATAGACATTTACATCTTCCAAAAGTTCAGACATTATTTATCATTTATCTAATTTTCTGGCCTGACATGACTTCCAAAAATGCTGAGATCCTATCTTTCTCTCTCTCTCCCTCTCTCTTTCTCTGTATATATATATATATATATATATATATATATATATATATATATATATATATATATATATATATATATATATATATATATATATATAATCAGCTTTGTATAATGGGGGAACCATGAACTCATTCGTCTGGACAATGACAAAAATATCAGTAAATTTTTTATTCAGTTTTCGGCAGAAAACTGAATAAAAGCAAATCAGAGCCAAGAAAGAGGCTAAGCAGAGTCCCTGGCAGATAGGATATTGAGGAGACTTCTAATGAGGACTGACGTCAAGTACTTGAGGAGATTCTCCTTCCAGAAGGGTCCTTCTGCTACAGACGTCTCACGACAGAAGTAAAACGATCTGTTGTTTTCAGCGGGTCCTCATTATCTGCCGTAAATAATTCCCTGACATTTTTACAATTGTTGGATGTTTGTCACATTTTACTTATTCATTAGAATAATTTTTGTTTCTATTTTATCCGCTTCATCAAGTCAGTGACATATGTCATTTACTCACATGTGCAGTAACGATCATGATAAAGAGAGATTGTTTGCAAGAGCTTCAAATTCTTGCAAGCACTGGCCCAGTTTTGCATAGTCAGAGAGGGATTCTCAGAATAGGTCTTCAAGCTCTCAGTTGCAAACGAGATATGAAGGGAAGGAAAAATATCTGAGGATTTACGGAATTTTTACATTCAAATAATAATTTGCTGAACACTATCATTCACTTTTAAATGACCTTTTTCTTTCATTAAACTTTCTTTAATCACTTTAATTATTATCAATATATGTAATGCAAATGCCATGTCAACTTATTTATACTTAGTAGCCTAAATGAGGATGTTTAACAAATATTTAGTGGGTCGAATGTTTGTGCGTTATGTGTATGTGAATGTTTGTATTTGTGTGTGAAGAACGGAGAATGGTTATACTTTGGGTAGAATCTCCACCCTTTTGCAAACAATAATGACTTATCTAGTGCTCAAGAGGGCTATTTGTATATTAACGGTTCGTTCGGTTCCGCCGAGGCCGAAGGATAAAGAAGCATCACGTTTATAAAATAATCCAAAAAGATTTGGTCTGTCTTGTCTGTGTTCAGTGAGCTTTCATTTTTCTCGTGTTTAGGTCATCCTGGATTTCTAGTTAAGTCAATCTTTTGGTAGTGTTTGCATTCACATAACTATATGAACAGATAAACATTATGAAACTTTATACTTTATTTTGTTGTTTCGTTTCCTCATAAGTTGTTCCATCCTCATCTTCTGAAACCCATGTCTCCTGCATTTAGTTATTTTTTTTTTTTTTTTGGTTTGTCTGGGTTAATATCTGCTTCCTTTTCGTTTTCGGAAGGGGCATAAATATTCAGAGATGTTAATCTTTTCCACTTCTTGTGGTACCTAATTAAAATAACACATGGACATAATGAAATTCCTCATTTTTATGTATCTATGCTTATGTTTTTTCCTCTAAAGATGATAAGAACAAAATCGCCATCTTGACAAAAATGGACGAATGTTCATATTGGCTGATATGGCTGAAACAACAAAGCCTTCCCACAGGCAAGCGCAGGTGAATTCCAATTGTTATATTAAATGGTGGCGGAATACTCGATGGATCGACTGAATGGAAATGCAGTTTCGAACATGTTCGGTGACTTTCAAAGGGATTGAACTTGGCAGATATATTTTGGCCTGATTGTTGTGGCGCTCTTCCACTTGTCATTTATCCCATGCAATAAAATAATGGCCCGTTTTGAAAGGTTCCCCCAATTTATTGCTGTAAAAACATCAGCTAATTTTAATGCATAAAAGTCAGTGTTTGTCATAATTTCACTATTATACGCTGTTGATATATGAGGTTTTACGGCAGTTGAAATACATCAGTAAAATATGTTATTCATAGCTTAATAATGTCGGATGCTATGCTCACTGTTCCTGGTTACTGAATTCAAACAGACACCACCGTGCAGTGCCTGTCCCCCTTTGACACCTGTGAGGCGTGGAGGTTTAGTCTCCAACGGTTGATATATTTGTCTGTGTATCAGTCCTCCGTTAATAACTCGGAGATAAAGTCGAAACCGGTCAGAACTTCGGCGCAATCGTATAATGGAGACCACCGAAAATAGATCTACCTTTTGCTGGTCTCGGTATAATGCTGTATGAGCCGCGGTCCATGAAACTTTAACCACGGCCCGGTGATGTCATGTCCTGTATCTTTGCCAGACGCACGATTATGGCTAACTTTAACCTTAAATAAAATAAAAACTACCGAGGCTAGACAGCTGCAATTTGGTATTTTTGATGATCGGAGGGTGGATGATCAACATACCAATTTGCAGCCCTCTAGCCTCAGTAGTTTTTATGATCTGAGGGCGGACAGACAGACAAAATCGGCATGATAGTTTTATTTTGCAGAAAACCAAAAATCGACGAACGGAGTATATATACTTCTTTGTTCGCTTGCTGTATTTCATATCACGTAGATTTTCATCATAGAAAGACCGAGTGTCCACATATCACTTTAATATTAATTTAAGTTTGGTAATAATAGCTCATTTTCATTCACTGTTACAAGAACAGCAAATAATGCCTTGTGTTAATCAGATCATGATTTTCGTATGATTAGTTATGCTATCTCATTATTCTGGATTCTTAAGTATAATTAAGCTGTAATACCAAAGACTATTATTTAATTACCAGTGTCTCAGTAGCTCGTATTTGTATTCATTAAGCAGTTAAGAGGCTGACTGCTTCACTGGCATACGAAGTAAGTAAAGAATAACTTGCTACATTTCCTGTTAACTCAGATGATTTCAGACCATAACAATGAATCTAGAATGAATGCCCAGAATTAGATTTCCGAGTCCATATTAGCTTTGCAAAATACATGCAAACACAATTGGAGTCATTCCATCGTACTGGACTGCATTAAATTTGTGTCTGGGGAAATCCTGGAAGCAAATTCAATTTTTGCAAAATATTATCCGATTACTGAGACTAGGAAATGAAATCGGAAGAGAAAGGAGGAAACCCGGACGATACGAAGTCTTTAATGTCAGAAAGCAATAAAGCCACGTGGTCAATACAAATGCAATATTCCGAGCGGATAAAACAACGTGTCTGGCACAAGGCCACAATAATACAGACTGGAAATAAACACTGCAGTAACCTGACCTACAAAGTCAAGGTAATTACGGGTTTTTTGGGTCAGTCAAATTACTATGCTCTGAAATGAAAGTAAAAATAATGCATGGAAGTAACGCCAAGGGAATGACATCATGGATTCCTAAGAGGTGTTCTGGCAGGAATGTCAAGGGGAAGGGAAAGGGAGGGATATATTTAAATTTCCTTTCACCAGCAAAAGACGAAAATCGACTGACGCATATCCTTTGGACTAATTGCAACATCTGATTTTATAGGACATAAAAAGTATTGTAAAGAATGAGAAAAATACTTTATTTTTAGATGATATTCGATCATAACGAAATTGAAAATCGATATAAAATCTATATCCTCCTGAACAGTTTTCCAGTACAATTACCGAAGGACTTTGTTGAGTAGAATGGGCCCCTTACTCAGTAATTAAAAAATTGTTGTTTCCTGTAATTGTACATCGGAAACCTTTTGGAAACGTGCTGTTCATTCCCTCCCGAAAAACCGCGACCTTTCCATTCTTTCAAACCTCTAACGCATTGCCTTGACTTCTTCTGTAACCAAAGTAGTTGAAACTTTTCTGAACACAGTTTGAAAACAATCGAATCCACCTTCGTTAGTCCAACACTCCTTTGTCTGAAGGGTTCCATAGTAACCTTTCGATTATAATTGTCATGAAAATCCATTGTCTCATCACCCTTGCATATTTTGTATTGCCTTAAATTTAAAACCCTTAGTGAACAGGCTTTTTTCAAGTTATACGCCTCCTTAATTATGAATGAAAGTAATTAAGTATTTCGGTTATTTTCTGTGTCTGCCTATATATATATATATATATATATATATATATATATATATATATATATATATATATATATATATATATATATATATATATATATATATATATATATATATATATATATATATATATATATATATATATATATATTTATATATATATATATATATTGTAGTAACCACAAGACCCTCTTAGCTTCCCTATTTCTTCACCCTTTGCTATTATTTCAATTACATACGTATGTAGTTAAAAGTTACCAGCAGATTCTCTCTCTCTCTCTCTCTCTCTCTCTCTCTCTCTCTCTCTCTCTCTCTCTCTCTCTCTCTCTCTCTCTCTCTCTCTCATATATATATATATATATATATATATATATATATATATATATATATATATATATATATATATATATATATATATATATATCTATATATATATATATATATATATATATATATATATATATATATATATATATATATATTTATATATATATATATAAACAAAGCATGCCAGGCCGGCTTCCAGAGTAGCCTTTCCTGGAAGGAGGTCTGGATCCTGCCAGGCCTGGAAGCACCCCCGGAGGAGATCCTCTCAACCGGGTGGCATATTTCCCAAGTCTGGAAGAGTATAGGGATAGGGAAAATTAGGACCAATCAAAGCGCGCGGAGCTGATCATGACGTCAATCACAAGCCACGCCTTTTAGCTCCTCACTCCCATATCCATTACCGCCAGTCACGGTGCCGAAGAAAAACTTCACAAATTCACAGTTTATGGCTTGTATGACTTATACATTTTAGTGAGATATATCTAAACATAATGCACCACTAATTTAACAACAATATATTCTTCAAATGAGATACATCGTGAAATATATTATCCGTTATTGGCTTCTCCTTCTTGGTAATAATGGTCAGTGCCTGTTAATTCCTGCTCCCAAAGTCGATATTTACTGCATAAATAATATTTTCATCGCGAGTTTCTAAATTATATACTTGAAAAGGCATGTTTAATTCCATTTATAAAGAGTTGCAATAACTAATGGGATGAATAAAACAATATAATACAAGATGGTAAAAATGATGGTGTAAAAATGATGGTATATGACCTGTAATTGCACTACAGACTACAGACAGGAGGCCAAGAACTTCGCGGCGCTTCGACTCCCATCAAGATGAATTTAATCTTGGACTTTGAAAGTGATGGCTTTAAAAATGTTGACATTAAATATGAACAAGACTGTGTAAAACTTAGAACCAATGTAAAGTGCAAAGAAGAATTCAAGCAGTGGAAAGAAACTTTTTGTGAAAAAAATAAGCAGTTTTAATTCTTATAAATTGTACCCAGTTGGCGGCGAAAGAAAATGTTGCAAATGCTAAGTCGCATGGCAGTGGTCACTGAGCTAGAGGGCAACTGAAGTAAGTTGCTGCTAAAATATTAACAGGATGTAGTGTTATGTACTGGACTGTGCAATATACTTTTTTTCTCATCCCTAAAGTACTTCTTGTAAGTTAAAAATATATAAAAGAACAAACTCTGAACATTTACCGATATATTATTTCAATGCAGTTTGTTTTATAAATAAAGGTTACAACATGAAAGTAGTTTTGACTGATATGAAATGAAAGCGTGCTTACAACTAAGCCAGTCAAATTTGATATGTGATGACTAGGTCTATCGTTCGCTTGCCAATGCTTCGTGTTACTTTTCCAGTTTCCGGATGTGGATTATATAACTTTGGTATCATAGTAAAGTTATTTTCAAATTCATTCAACGAAATCGTACATGAAATAACTTTTGAGTGATAAGGAAATCTTGTAATCTGTACAGTTTGTGGGCTTAGGCCAAATGCAGCCTGGGATACGCCAATGAGATGAAGCATAATCATTGAAACCCATCGTTTGTGTTTAGTCTGAGTAGACTGTTTTACACAAGCTCGTCTTTCGTTTGACTATGCTCTCATATTGTCGATACAAATCGGCATTTTTATGAATTGTATAAGAAGGTATGAGGGTTCTTTGTATATATGAATATTCAAATATGTAATTCGGTATATAAATCCGCTAACAAATATGCACACACACACACACAGGTGTCCGTATCAAGAACATTTTAGTCTTCATCTCCGTAGCTATAATACCGACAGATACGAATTCCAGTCTAGGCCTACTCCTAAATCCGTTACTTAAGGTGGAAATTCTATAGATATTTAGAGGATTTAAAAAGGATATAACCCAAGGATGATAAGAGCAAGTTATACATAAGACTCCATTCTTGTTCAACAGTCTGTTCGACCCGACATAATATATTATAAGTCTAGGTCATCATCTCCGTCTCTCTAAAACCAACCTGAGTCACCTGCTGTCGTTACTTATTTAAATATAAACCCGCATCTTAACAAGATAAAAACCAGTATAAACCTCACTGGTTTAAGTCAAACCCGATTCGTCAAACCTCACGCCTGACAAAGTTTGGTTTTGAAGGTAAAAAGAAATATTTATATGCTGAGGCATCGGTCTAATATCGTCGTTATTTCCTGCTTTCGTTCTATAGCCTCCTCCCCCTCCGGTTCGGGCTGCTCAACTCACTGGCTTTGACTTTGTCTTCTGATAGAGTCACCAGACTATATATAGGTGGTCCTTACTTTAATACTTTAATGAAGTTATTCCTATAAACACCTTAGTACTTAAGACTATGCCTTGATAAGTACTTAAATCAAGTTGAAGCCAGGGTCAATGTACTGCACACGAATGCAGTGCTCGTCCCTTCTTTTTCTGAGCCACCCTGTCATTCTAGCCTCGCCCGGGCACCCGGTCACCCTGTGATGGAGGACGTCTAGCCTCGGACAGGCCTCAGTGAGTCAGGAGACGAGTTGAACTAAAAACAGAAAGAAGCCTCGCAAGAAGCAGCTGCCATCTGTAGGGGCAGGTGCGAGGCTAGAAAGCAAATCTCATCAGGTTCAGTGCTCCCGAAAGGCTTCCGTTTTCTGTCGCGTCTCTTTCAGTTCCGATTCCCTCGAGGACAAGGCAACGGGAATTCCCCTGTGGCTCTGAGACTGATTCTGTGAATTGAACCAATGGCGACTCTTTGAGGAGGTCAGGACGAGTGTCAAAAGGCGCCGAAAATCGTCATCAGGATCCCAAGTCCGATGATCTCATAGCGGCTTCTGGACGGTGATGCCAACAGGCGCAGTTCAGGCACACTTGGAGGGATGAGGGGAATATATATACATAGGCTTCCAGTCTTTCCTCTTTCCTCCCATCACTGAATGTGCTCTCTCTCTCTCTCTCTCTTTCTCTCTCTCTCAAAAATCGCTTCGAGTTTCTGTATTTACTTTAGTGGAAACAACAAGCGGATCGTGAATGCTTTAATGAGAGAGAGAGAGAGAGAGAGAGAGAGAGAGAGAGAGAGAGAGAGAGAGAGAGAGAGAGAGAGAATTAGCAATGAAAAACATCAAACTCAGCTACAAGCTTAAATGCTGTAACTCATGTTATAGGCTTAATGACTTCAGTTTGTGGCTACAAAACCTACTGCATCTGTTTAGAGCTGTAATTACTCTAAAATATTCAACGAATCTAGACGAATTATTTTTTTTTTTCCATTCCCCTGTATTTCCGTCGAAGCTTTCGTTCAAATTGCAAGTGAAAACGGATGAACTTCAGACCTTTACAGTGTCTGTGGGATGACGCCACAGACCTCATTTCCAGGAACCAGAACGACTAAAAATATATGAGGCCTTTTTCATTCAACGGCAGTTTAAAACTGATGCATGAATGACATATATAGGTCTAGCGTCCCTTACACAGCACAGCAACGACATTTGCAGCCGGTGTTTCCGAAAGAGCAAATCTGCAACAGTCGGTTGGTTTCTTTTATAATTGATAACACATGAGAGCGAGAGAGAGGATGAATGCTTCCCGTAGCGATCATTGCAAATAATGACTTTATGCAGATTTATAACGGAGGTGAAAATTAATATCGCAACCAATACAAACGGAGCTAAAATAAGTCTCTGCTTACTGGAATAGGTCTAGTCAGCTCTCTCTCTTTCTCTCTCTTAAAAACCGCATCGACTTTCTTTTCCTATTTTTCCAACTTCAGTGAAAAAGACAAACCAAACTTAAATAAACTAATGAACAACAGAGAGAGAGAGAGAGAGAGAGAGAGAGAGAGAGAGAGAGAGAGAGAGAGAGAGAGAGAGAGTTTGCAGTGTCAAGCATCTAACTCCAATACAAAGTTAACAAATGCTGTAACTGTAACATTTTTGGCCTATTGTCTTCAACTGTAGTTATAAAACTAGGTGTATCTGTACATTTATAATGAATTTTTTATAACATAAAACTCAGGGAATTTTGATATATATGATTTCTTCTGAACTTTGTCAAAAATCTGCATTCCCAATATATAGCCGATGAAGCTTCCGATGAACTGTAGACCTAATGCCTGTGGGATGTGACCAAAAACTTTCATTTCCTACAAACAAAAGCACCTAAAGCCATAAAGCATCACCTCACAAATGCATGAATGACACCTTAAAAGAGTGGGCCTATGACGCTCTGCACGAACAGAAAGAGGAAGGGGTGCAACTGGAACTTCTTGTTCTTCAGAAGTTCAAGCGAAAATGCGGTGCATCACTGCCCTAATACTCTTCTTCTTCCATTTTGATACATTTTTATCTATTTACTAATTTGTTTTTTGTTGAATAAATAGTTTCTCTTCTTTCTGTATTTCCCTTTCGTTCCCTTCCCCTGCCTCCTTCCTTCTAAGGAACACCTCAAAATATTCTTTGGAACCTTCTTCTGGAATCTCGAGTCAGTGGCCCCTGTGGTGGGCCTCTTCTTGTTCCATGAACAGGTTTCAGCTACTGAATAATAATAATAATAATAATAATAATAATAATAATAATAATGTCATCATTTGTCGCCTTTGTTTTAGAAAGAGCAAACCTGCAACATTGGTACTTGAGAAATCACAAACTTGGAGGACACGACTCTCCGATAAGACCCTCCTCCCGAGAGGAGCGGAAGAGAGAGAGAGAGAGAGAGAGAGAGAGAGAGAGAGAGAGAGAGAGAGAGAGAGAGAGAGATGCGTCTATGCACAAATGGCCGAGGTGACTTCGCCCCTATTCCATGCACTGAAAAGGCTGCTTTTTGCATCACTCGTTGTGCCGCTGCAGGCTTTTTTTTTTTTTAAGAGGTTGTTCTCGTAATCTGTTATCAGTTAGTTCCTCTTTGACGGATAATTTTAGACAAAATTCTCCCTCTCTCTTCTCTCTCTCTCTCTCTCTCTCTCTCTCTCTCTCCCCACGGCCAACTCTGCTTCATCCCCCAGAGGCCGAGTTCCCCGTTTTCGCATAAAGTAAACTCCCATAAAACGGCTGCATTAGGCGTCGACTTTTTTTATTAGCAATTTCTTTTCAAAGGTACAATACGTCTTTTTAAATATAATAATAATAATAATAATAATGTCTGACACCTTTGACGGCCACAGGCTGTATACAAGGCAGACCAATAGTAGGCCTAATGCTCTATTGATCTTAGAAAAACCGTTTCTTCAGCTTATTTGAAACCACACAAAAGGCGTCTTCTGAGAAAAATGGCTTCTCCTCTAGATTTCACATCACACACATTGCAGGAGGAGTTAGGATTCCACCTCAACCCCCTCCTCCTCCTCCTCCCACTCCTCCTACAGTGTGGATTACCTCCCCCTTTCCCTGTGGGGAGGACCCCCCCTTCCCCTTACAGAGCAACTTGCCAGAGCGCTACGCGGGAACTTTGTCCCTTTATTATTATTATTATTATTATTATTATTATTATTATTATCATTATTATTATTATTATTATTATTATTAAGGGTAAATAAAATTAATGTCTGACTTAAACTGTAGGGCTCGGGGTCCGTGGAGGAGGGTATGGGACCCCACCGACCCTCAGTCTCCGATTTTGATCCCCGATTTTCGGACCTCAAAGCTCGAACTTCGAATTTCGTACCCCGCTTTTCAGACCTCAAGTCTCGAACCTCGAATTTCGAACCTCGAATTTCGAACCCCAATTTTCAGACCTCGAATATCGAACTTACAAGGTCGAATTTCGAACCTCCAAGATCGAACCTCGAATTTCGAACCTCCTTGCTCGACCCTCGAATTTCGATCCTCCAAGCTCAAACCTCGAATCTCGAACCTCCAAGCTCGAACCTCGAATTTCGAACCTCCAAGCTCGAAGCTCAAATTTCGAACCCAGACTTCCTAATCTCGAATTTCGAATTTCAACACCAATTTTCTGACCTCGAACTTCAAACACCATATCAAACCCCAATTTTCGAACCTTTCGAACCTCGAATTTCGAACCTCCAAGCTCGACCCTCGAATTTCGATCCTCCAAGCTCAAACCTCCAAACTCGAACCTCGAATTTCGAACCTCCAAGCTCAAACCTCGAATATCAAACCTCAAAGCTCAAACCTCGATTATCAAACCTCAAAGCTCGAACCCCAATTTTCAGACCTCGAATATCGAACCTACAAGGTTGAACCTCCAAGATCGAACCTCCAAGCTCGAACCTCGAATTTCGAATCCCAATTTTCAGACCTTGAATATCGAACCTACAAGGCCGAATTTCGAACGTCCAAGATCGAACCTCCAAGCTCGACCCTCGAATTTCGATCCTCCAAGCTCAAACCTCCAAGTTCGAACCTCGAATTTCGAACCTCCAAGCTCAAACCTCGAATCTCGAACCTCCAAGCTCGAACCTCGAATTTTGAACCTCCAAGCTCAAACCTCCAAGATCGAAGCTCAGATTTCGAACCCAGACTTCCGAATCTCGAATTTCGAATTTCAAACCCCAATTTTCTGACCTCAAACTTCAAACCCCATATCAAACCCCAATTTTCGAACCTTGAACCCCGATTTTCGGATTTCGAATTTCGAACCCCGATTTTTGGACCTCGAATTTCGAATGAATCCTGATTTTCGAACCTCGAATTTCGAACTCCGAATTTCGAACACCAATTTCGGACCTCAAATTTCGAACTCAGATTTGCGAACCTCGAATTTCGAACACCAATTTCGGACCTCGAATTTCGAAACACGATTTTCGAACACCGGTTTTGGACCTTGAACCTCGAATTTCGAACCTCCAAGCTCGAACCCAAAATTCAGAATCTCGAATTTCGAACCTTAAAGCTCAAAGCTCGATTTTCGAACCCGAATCTCGAATCTCGAATTTCGAATCCCGCATCCTGAACCCCGAATTTCAAACGTCGAATTTCGACCCCGGAATCTCGAACGTTCAAGCTCGAACCCACGAATTTCGAACAACACGGGTGACGTCACCCACTGCAACAGCAGAGGCGACGCATTGCATCAACTGACGCAGGCCTTCCGGAAGCTCTTTGGTGGGTGGGGGGGGGGGCGGGTGGGTGGTAGTTTACAACGTAATGAGAGTATAATAAAATGTATAAAATGTATGATGTCTGCATCACGATCTTTTCTGCATCTTGCAAGTCACCTGCAATTCATGTAAATTCATTTTTCTTTGTCCCGTCCGTAAGTGGAAGGTGATTGAAGCAGGCATTTAGGAAGCTCTTTGGTGAAGGGGGTGGGGGGGAGAGGGAGGTTGTTTTACAACCTAAATAATGAAAAAATTGAGAACGGGACGGAAAGATAAAGATAAAAAAAAAAGAAGGGACCGATGCTTGGGAAATGTCGCCGAATGGAGGCGTTCGTATCGTAATGTATCTCTCAGAGACCTTGCTCAGTATAATTATCGTGATGTTTGTGTCGTGTTTAGTAACGAGACCTTTTCTCACCTCCGTCACATTCGTCAGGAAGCAAAGCTGCAGCCTCAGGATCTCTTCGCGAGCCAAATTGATTCCCCTTCCTAACTGGATAAGAGGCAGCTTCTTGGCCCGCCAGGGACGAATACACATTGTAGTCGCAACTGCATAATATCGCTGATTCAGAGCAGAAGGCTCCCGCAATCAGAGCAGTTTCGCCTCAGTCCTCTAAAAGATGTCAAACCAATGAACGGCATTTCTCAGTAATCAGGATGAATACAAAGAAAGTTTTCCCTCAATATCGTCAGTCAACTCTTTCAGAATGAAATTAAAGTCAAGTTATATGCATTTTGAAGATGGAAATGTTTACATTTTAATGTAATTTGCTTGGGAAAAAATGTATTATTCCAACATGTTTCAGTCATCATTCCTGTACTTGATCCGTTCATTGACAATCCTCTTCATGTGACCACAATGGTCCTTCCTACCTTAATAAGCATTGCCCAATAATTTGAAGATCATTTGGTCTCATAGAATGATGGTTCCTTTGCACATCGATTTCTACAGTTGAATTAAGGAAGCATCTGTGCATGATCTGTTTATGATGAATATTTATAATATATCTAAAACATTTTAAATATGGTTTGTTATTCTAGAATGATACTGAGTATGTTTATTTTCGAAGAATATCCCGAAAAAAATGGTTAAAAGTATTAAGTATTTGTTTCCTGCATGTATTTGGTCAGAGTGAAACATGGCAGGAAGGAAGGACCTTCTTCATGTCAACGAACAGCAACAGAAAGGTTGTCGGGACTGCCAATCTCTTGTGCAGCTTTTAAAGCAGATGAATTAAAGGCAGTTTGGTCTTTCACGCAGTCTGTAGTAAGCTCAGATACCTGCATTTCATATATTCATTTTTGATTCCATCATTCTATGCTCAGAACTGCGGTGTTCTTGTCCAAAGTATGATGTTGCATTTTATATTGTTGGTATGCCTGGGTCTTCATATCGTCAATGACGGGCGGCGGCATTTTTGCTCTGGGGGAGGACTGTAGGCAAGTTGGTTTTCATCGTCTTCCCTTACAATGAATTTCGGGTCAATTTTCCTTTTCATGAAATACTCATTTCCAGCTGAAGGTGAATTTACTATTCCATAAGGACTCATCATTTTAAATTATGAGAAAAAAAAAATGGAAATAAGAATAATCTAACTGGTTTCCTCACCCATCTGCGAAAATGCAGTTGTCCAATTACGCTGATTTTCTTAGGGGGCCAATAGGTGGCGTTCACGACTTGCTTATAGTTAAAATTGCTGTACATTTTTGGGTGGAGGAAGGACCGCATGGGGACCACGTGGCCGCCTTAGAGTATATGGAGAATTGAAGACATAATTAAAGTACGATTTCATTAATAGATCATTTTGATACCATTTCATAACATAATTAGTGAAAAATTCCCAATTTTCGTTGGTTTAGTTGGGAGGCTGAAACTAAACTCAGGCTGAAGCGTAATATAGCCTTTGAACACATGACAGCTTCCTGTAATTACATGATCATTACAGTTTAGTTTCATTGAAATGAAACTGAATCAAGACAAATGAATAACTCCGATATGTATACCAGCATCGTTGCCTTACCAAAGAAGGGCCTAAAGATACCATGCAATCATTTGATGGAAGAACCCCCATCCCAGAATTAGGCTCCTATAAAGGACAACAAACATCCGCCCTCACTGCAATGTTGCAGATGGAGGTGCAATGTGAGATATGATGATATTAGGGGTAATGAGGTATTGTTGCAATTATTGCAAATTCAGTATAAAACAGAAAAACATTCTTCTCTTCTAACTGGATGTTTTTTGGCTTCTAATGATGAATGCTTTCGAAATTAAAATGTTTTGCAATCAACTAGCAACAGGCAGTGTTGAAAGCAAGGATTTTTTTTCTGGGAGCAAACCATCTTTACTTTGAATTTGGATAAAATGCAGTCCACTGGTCCTTAAATGGCTTGCATGCATGCATAATTCGCTTTTATTAAAATGAGTTTGTAATAGTGCAGTGTTGCAATCAAAGCTAAGTTAATGAAAATATCAGGTCTACAGCCTTAGGTTTTTTTAAAGGACCAAAAAAATTTTACTTGATTTTGGACAGAATGTAGTTCATTGGATTTTGGGAGTTCAAAACCGACTTTTGAAGTTTCGAACTGGATAAAAGGCAGTCTACTGGGACTCTGATGACAAAAATGCATTCGAAATCAATATAAATTGCAATTTGCTTGCAATATGGGAAGGTTGCAGGCAAACTCATAACATAAAAAATAGCAAGACAATTAGGGTGTTTTTGGGGGAACGAACCCTATTGCTTCAAACTAAATAAATGGAAAGCAAATTGCAGTCGAAATTGTAGTAAATTGCAACTTTATTGCATTATTGCAATGTTGCAGGAGGTCCGGCAAAATTCATCAAAATACCAAGACTGCCTTTAGCAACTTTTTAGGGGCCACAACGACTTTTCCTTCAATCTGGATAAAATACAAATTAGTGCATGGAAGTTTGCAATATGTCTCAGGATCTTTGCAAATGGCAATGTTGCAAGAAATTAAAAAATGCAAAGTATCAACCTTATCATGATGTTTCCTGGGAGTAAACCAGCGATTTCTTTTTTTGAATAAAATGCAGTCTAATGCTCTCTATGCATGGAAAGTTGCAATATACTGCAATTTCCTTGCAACAAGGAATGTTTCCAGCAAGGGAAAATTCGCCAAAATGGCAAGGCTGTAGCCTTGGGACTTTTCCTCTTGGCAAAAAAACTTTTGATTCAGGCTTGATAAAATGCAATAAGCTGACATCTGATCACGAAAATACATGAGAATTTGCAACATATTGTAATGCCCTTGCAATACGGCAATGTTGCAAGATAGGGAAAATTGGCAAGAATGGCAAGGACATAGACCAAAGATTTTTTCGTCGAACAAACCCACTTTGCCTTCAGACTGGAGAATTAATATGCCTACGAAATTGCAATATATCGCAATTTCCTTGCAATACTGCAATGTTGCAATCAGACCAAGATTCGTCAGAAAGCAAAGCTGCAGCCTAAGGAAGGAATATAGTTTAGGCCACAGGCCAAGCACTGGGGCCTAAGAGATCACTCAGCACTGGAAAGGAAATTGAGAGGAGAAAGGTTTGAAAGGTGTAACAGGAGGATGACCTCCCAGTTGCACTATGAATCAATTGTTAGGAGAGGGTGGATAGCAAGCCATGGAAGAAAGAGAATATGAAAGGAGGTACAGTAAAAGGAATGAAAGGGGTTATAGCAGTTAGGGGCCATGGAAGGGACACTGCAAAGAACCTCAAGTAATGCCTGCAGTGCACCACATGAGGTGCACTGACGGCACTAACCCCCCTATGGGATATGGTTATCTTGAAGTTGAAAAGGTTTTAAATTAGGTGCAGTTTGTGTCAAAGAGGAGATAATTATTATTCTTCCAATATGTGTTGCTGTCATCATATCCTGCATTCCAACGGAAGACTGACTCTCGTTAGACTGACACATGCAAGACTGACACTCACTGACACTCATTATACTAACACATGCAAGACTGACATTCATTCACTGATGCTCGTTAGACTGCCTTCTGCAATGACGATACTCACTAACGATCGTTAGACTGACATATGCAAGACTGATGCTCAGTGAGGCTTGTTGGACTGATACTCGCAAGACTGACGCTAATTAGACTGATGCTCGTTAGACTGACGCCCGCAAGAGTGACGCTCGGTAGACTGACGCTCGGAAGACTGACTCTCGTTAACTAACAAATGCAAGATGACAACTCACTGACGCTTATTAGACTGACACATGCAAAACTTTCACTGATGCTCATTAGACTGCCTTCTGCAATGATGACGCTCACTAATGCTCGTTAGACTGACGTATGCAATGATGACACTCACTAATGCTCGTTAGACTGACGTATGCAATGATGACGCTCACTAATGCTCGTTAGACTGACGTATGCAAGACTGACACTCAGGAAGGCTTGTTAAACTGATGCTCTCAAGAATGATGCTCGCAAGACTGACGCTCATTAGATTGATGCTCGTTAGATTGACCCTCGCAAGTCTGATACTCATTAGACTAACACTCACTAATGCTTGCTAGACTGACTCTTGCTAGACTGCAACTCGCAAGACAGACTCTCTTTAGACTGACGATCATTAATCTGACACTCTATAGACTGATGCGCCCAAGACTGATGGTTGTTAGACTGACACTTGCGAGACTGATGCCCTCAAGTGGTTGTAATGACGTCATCGCATTACGTAAGAAGAAAAAGTATATTTTTCCTTTTCTTTTATCCTCACTTGATGACGTCATCGGAGAATCTAAGGAGGTCCTTCCCCTGACAAAGGTGCCCCTAAGGGGCGGTTCCCCTAGGGCACTTTGGGTCCCCTCAGCCTTGTGGTTCAGGCCCTCCTCAGGCCCGCTTCCCTAACCTGGCAGGAAACCTGCCTACCTCCAGGGAAGCAACCTCTGAGGAGGTCCTTCCCCAGTAAAGGGGCCTTCAAGGGAAGGCATCCTTAGGGTGCCTTGGGACCCCTCAGCCTTGTGGTTCAGGCCCTCCTCAGGCCCGCTTCCCCAGCCTGGCAGGAAACCTGCCTACCTCCAGGGAAGCAGCCTCTGAGGAGGATCTTCCCCAATCAAGGCTGCCTTCATGGGAAGGCATCCTTAGGCCGCCTTGGGACCCCTCAGCCTTGTGGTTCAGGCCCTCCTCAGGCCCGCTTCCCCAGCCTGGCAGGAAACCTGCCTACCTCCAGGGAAGCAGCCTCTGAGGAGGATCTTCCCCAGTCAAGGCTGCCTTCAAGGGAAGGCATCCTTAGGCCGCCTTGGGACCCCTCAGCCTTGTGGTTCAGGCCCTCCTCAGGCCCGCTTCCCCAGCCTGGCAGGAAACCTGCCTACCTCCAGGGAAGCAGCCTCTGAGGAGGATCTTCCCCAGTCAAGGGTGCCTTCAAGGGAAGGCATCCTTAGGCCGCCTTGCGACCCCTCAGCCTTGTGGTTCAGGCCTTCCTCTGGCCCGCTTCCCCAGCCTGGCAGGAAACCTGCCTACCTCCAGGGAAGCAGCCTCTGAGGAGGATCTTCCCCAGTCAAGGGTGCCTTCAAGGGAAGGCATCCTTAGGCCGCCTTGGGACCCCTCAGCCTTGTGGTTCAGGCCCTCCTCAGGCCCGCTTCCCCAGCCTGGCAGGAAACCTGCCTACCTCCAGGGAAGCAGCCTCTGAGGAGGATCTTCCCCAGTCAAGGGTGCCTTCAAGGGAAGGCATCCTTAGGCCGCCTTGGGACCCCTCAGCCTTGTGGTTCAGGCCCTCCTCAGGCCCACTTCCCCAGCCTGGCAGGAAACCTGCCTACCTCCAGGGAAGCAGCCTCTGAGGAGGATCTTCCCCAGTCAAGGATGCCTTCAAGGGAAGGCATCCTTAGGCCGCCTTGGGACCCCTCAGCCTTGTGGTTCAGGCCCTCCTCAGGCCCGCTTCCCCAGCCTGGCAGGAAACCTGCCTACCTCCAGGGAAGCAGCCTCTGAGGAGGATCTTCCCCAGTCAAGGGTGCCTTCAAGGGAAGGCATCCTTAGGCCGCCTTGGGACCCCTCAGCCTTGTGGTTCAGGCCCTCCTCAGGCCCGCTTCCCCAGCCTGGCAGGAAACCTGCCTACCTCCAGGAAAGCAGCCTCTGAGGAGGATCTTCCCCAAGCAAAGCTGCCTTCAAGGGAAGGCTTCCCTAGGGCGCCTTGGGGCCCCTCAACCTTGTGGTTCAGGCCCTCCTCAGGCCCGCTTCCCCAGCCTGGCAGGAAACCTGCCTACCTCCAGGGAAGCAGCCTCTGAGGAGGATCTTCCCCAATCAAGGGTGCCTTCAAGGGAAGGCTTCCCTAGGGCGCCTTGGGGCCCCTCAGCCTTGTGGTTCAGGCCCTCCTCAGGCCCGCTTCCCCAGCCTGGCAGGAAACCTGCCTACCTCCAGGGAAGCAGCCTCTGAGGAGGATCTTCCCCAGTCAAGGGTGCCTTCAAGGGAAGGCATCCTTAGGGCGCCTTCGGGCCCCTCTGCCTTGTGGTTCAGGCCCTCCTTAACCATGCTTTTCGAAAATGACACCAAACCTCCGAAGGCTTCAGGGCGACTCGAAGGATTTTGGAGCTTGCTTCTGGAGACTCTGAAGTTGGAGTTCCACTGAGCTCTAGCGCTGGGGGCATGCGCTAATGGCTCTTCTTCTCCCTCGCCCTTCCACGATCTTTAGACCGAAGGATTCCGAAGCACTCTCAGGGAAGACTCAGCAGATTTTAGATCATTTCGGCGTCGCCTCAACCACTCCTTTGCTTTCCTCTCCTGACACACAGAGTTGCTTTTGTAGAGCGCTTCCTGGAAGTGGTCCTTATTATCAGATGTGTGCAATTGTTCACTGTCATTATTTGGTAACTCTTTCCATTTCTTTTACTCAACTTCTCGAATAAATACAATCCTGTTTCTGAAGACGATTAGGAGAATCTTGGATCTTGTCCCTGGAGACCGAAGTTGGTGCTTCACAGGGCTGCAGCGTTAGGCACACGCGCGAATGGCGCCTCTCCCGCTCCTCCAGGGACTGAAGACGGACGTATTCCAAGATGCGAAAAGTCCTCTGAAGTCCTATGAGATTTCAACTATCAGTTGATCCAAATGGTAATTCTGGCAATATGAATCTCCTCTCTCTCTCTCATTCTCTCTGCTTTCTTCTCGTGAAAGTCCTTGAAAGTCTCCATTCCAGGGTCATCTTCTCCTCCTGATTCCCCTCCGTGCTCATCTCGAGTGCAGAACTTAGTTCCAAACGTGACAGTATTGAAAACATTCTCGCTTTATAAATCGCCGAAGGCTGGAACATCGACTCCCTACTGCTCCTCCGCCATGTAGTCCATATTTTCGTGAGCATAAAATTGTTCACTGAATTTATCTGTAAACTCTTCGCCTTTTTTTCAATCAGACTTTGTTTTTGGAAACTTTGAAATTTTTATTTTTCTGAGCCATAGCAGCGTTGGGCGCATGCGCCAATGATTTCTCTATTTTGTCCTTCTAGGAGCTGGAAAATTTTTGAAACTTTTAGATGATTCCAGCATCGCCTTCGTAGTCAAATATGATCAAATTTTCATTTATTGTAGAACGAAACCAAACAGCAGTTTTAATGACATTTTCCTAAATCATTTTTGCCCCAGGTTGAATACATTTAAAATACAAAGTACATTCTTGTATATTATCAAGAGGAAGGAATAATTATTAGATATCGATGAATATGAAATATTTCTTCTTTCAAATGAACGCCTTTGGAAGCTTCAGTTTCAAATCAATGGCTCCTTTAGTGGGATTCTTGTTCCATATGAATAGGGTTCTTCATCTTCTGAATAATAATAATAATAATAATAATAATAATAATAATAATAATAATAATAATAATAATAATAATAGTAATAATAATAAAACCGTTATGGAGTATTACCTAATAAGGTCTCTGAGACTTCCTCCTATTGAAGGAAAAGTCAACCACAGGAAGGGCGTGGTCTCTCTCTCTCTCTCTCTCTCTCTCTCTCTCTCTCTCTCTCTCTCTCTCTCTCTCTCTCTCTCTCTCTCTCTCAGAATTTCTTACATTTTATCTGATAACTGTAAAAAGAAATTCTGGCTCTTTGCCTTGTTGATATTATTATTATTATTATTATTATTATTATTATTATTATTATTATTATTATTATTATTCACATGTGTTTGTCATTATTTTTCAATGATATCATTTAACATATAGATTCAGCGACACCAATAATGTTTCTTGCTGTTTAATAAAAACTCAAGAGATAGATAGATAGAATATGTAATGAGTATTTCACGAATCTCTCTCTCTCTCTCTCTCTCTCTCTCTCTCTCTCTCTCTCTCTCTCTCTCTCTCTCTCTCTCTCGTCCTCAGTTCACATATAAATACCCCATTAACATAGTATCATTTGACCTTGCTATTTTGACGTATATAAATTGTACATCATGATAACACTGAGAACGTGAAATGAAGTGATTGCAGGTCATTCTCATATCCTTATTTTGTAGGTTGATCAAATGGGTACAAACATAGCAATTGCTTATAGTCTTGATTCAGTTTTATATACATGAAACTAAACTGTGTAGGTCATGTGATTATAGGAGTTAATAATGTGTTCAAAGGCTACTTAATATTTCGTTTCATTTTGAGTTCATTTTCATTCCTCTAATCTTGAGAAGCGATCAATGGGAATTTTCCTTTCATTATCTCAGAAAACTGTATCAAAATGATGAATGAAATCGGATTTCAGTTTCGTCTTCAAGTCTCCCTATATTCTAAGGCGGCCACGTGGTCACCATGCGGTCCTTTCTCCACCAAAAAAATGTACAGCAATTTCGATTATAAGCAAGTCGTGAACGCCACCTATTGGCCACCTAAGAAAATCAGAGCAAATATACTAACTGCATCTTCCAAGATGGTCGTGAAATCTAGCTAAATTATTTTTATGACAAACTTTCCCTCATTATATAAGATCATATTTGTGTTGAGATAACAAAATACAGAGCTAATTAGGAATAAATCATCTATAAAAAAGAAAAATGAGACGAGAATCATACACGACATGAAGAAGAAGACCCATGCAGGCACACCAACATAATCAGATTCAACGCCGCATTTTGAACAGCAATGTCACAGTTCCCAGCATGAGACAGCTGAATAAAAAGTCATTTATTTGAAACTGAGACTTCTGGACTGACTACAGACTACTTGGAATGATAAAGTATCTTGAATCCACCTGCTTTAGAAGCCGCATAGATTGGCAGTTCCGACAACTCTGCAGTTACTGTTCGTAGACATAACGATCGTGGCGTGTTTTACCCCGACCCCAAATGCATGCAGGGGAAGTCATGCCTTCAACGGTTTTTAGTTTTGGGGGGTGGTGGAGGGGGGAGGGGATCCTGTGAAAATAAACATTTAAGTAGAAGGAATAATGTATCATTATTTACATACTAAAAATCCTTTAAGATCAACAAACTATATCGCTAATGTTGAAGACATATTTTCTGTATTCATCATAAACAGGCCAAATACAGATTCTTCCTCAACTCATCTGCTGAAACTGATGAATTTTTACTTCATCATTTTAAGAAACCAAAATATCTGAGTACCTTCAGGCAATGTCTGAGGTAGGAAGGACTGTCTGTGGTTGCAATGAGAATAGGAATTTGCACAGAGCCGTTGGAATGCAGGATATGATGACAGCAACACATATTGGAAGAATAATAATTATCTCCTCTTTGACACAAACTGCACCTAATTTAAAACCTTTTCAACTTCAAGATAACCATATCCCATAGGGGGGTTAGTGCCGTCAGTGCACCTCATGTGGTGCACTGCAGGCATTACTTGAGGTTCTTTGCAGTGTCCCTTCCATGGCCCCTAACTGCTATAACCCCTTTCATTCCTTTTACTGTACCTCCTTTCATATTCTCTTTCTTCCATGGCTTGCTATCCACCCTCTCCTAACAATTGATTCATAGTGCAACTGGGAGGTCATCCTCCTGTTACACCTTTCAAACCTTTCTCCTCTCAATTTCCTTTCCAGTGCTGAGTGATCTCTTAGGCCCCAGTGCTTGGCCTGTGGCCTAAACTATATTCCTTCCTTAGGCTGCAGCTTTGCTTTCTGACGAATCTTGGTCTGATTGCAACATTGCAGTATTGCAAGGAAATTGCGATATATTGCAATTTCGTAGGCATATTAATTCTCCAGTCTGAAGGCAAAGTGGGTTTGTTCGACGAAAAAATCTTTGGTCTATGTCCTTGCCATTCTTGCCAATTTTCCCTATCTTGCAACATTGCCGTATTGCAAGGGCATTACAATATGTTGCAAATTCTCATGTATTTTCGTGATCAGATGTCAGCTTATTGCATTTTATCAAGCCTGAATCAAAACTTTCTTTGCCAAGAGGAAAAGTCCCAAGACTACAGCCTTGCCATTTTGGCGAATTTTCCCTTGCTGGAAACATTCCTTGTTGCAAGGAAATTGCAGTATATTGCAACTTTCCATGCATAGAGAGCATTAGACTGCATTTTATTCAAAAAAAGAAATCGCTGGTTTACTCCCAGGAAACATCATGATAAGGTTGATACTTTGCGTTTTTTAATTTCTTGCAACATTGCCATTTGCAAAGATCCTGAGACATATTGCAAACTTTCATGCACTAATTTGTATTTTATCCAGATTGAAGGAAAAGTCGTTGTGGCCCCTAAAAAGTTGCTAAAGGCAGTCTTGGTATTTTGATGAATTTTGCCGGACCTCCTGCAACATTGCAATAATGCAATAAAGCTGCAATTTACTACAATTTCGACTGCAATTTGCTTTCCATTTATTTACTTTGAAGCAATAGGGTTCGTTCCCCCAAAAACACCCTAATTGTCTTGCTATTTTTTATGTTATGAGTTTGCCTGCAACCTTCCCATATTGCAAGCAAATTGCAATTTATATTGATTTCGAATGCATTTTTGTCATCAGAGTCCCAGTAGACTGCCTTTTATCCAGTTCGAAACTTCAAAAGTCGGTTTTGAACTCCCAAAATCCAATGAACTACATTCTGTCCAAAATCAAGTAAAATTTTTTTGGTCCTTTAAAAAAACCTAAGGCTGTAGACCTGATATTTTCATTAACTTAGCTTTGATTGCAACACTGCACTATTACAAACTCATTTTAATAAAAGCGAATTATGCATGCATGCAAGCCATTTAAGGACCAGTGGACTGCATTTTATCCAAATTCAAAGTAAAGATGGTTTGCTCCCAGAAAAAAAATCCTTGCTTTCAACACTGCCTGTTGCTAGTTGATTGCAAAACATTTTAATTTCGAAAGCATTCATCATTAGAAGCCAAAAAACATCCAGTTAGAAGAGAAGAATGTTTTTCTGTTTTATACTGAATTTGCAATAATTGCAACAATACCTCATTACCCCTAATATCATCATATCTCACATTGCACCTCCATCTGCAACATTGCAGTGAGGGCGGATGTTTGTTGTCCTTTATAGGAGCCTAATTCTGGGATGGGGGTTCTTCCATCAAATGATTGCATGGTATCTTTAGGCCCTTCTTTGGTAAGGCAACGATGCTGGTATACATATCGGAGTTATTCATTTGTCTTGATTCAGTTTCATTTCAATGAAACTAAACTGTAATGATCATGTAATTACAGGAAGCTGTCATGTGTTCAAAGGCTATATTACGCTTCAGTCTGAGTTTAGTTTCAGCCTCCCAACTAAACCAACGAAAATTGGGAATTTTTCACTAATTATGTTATGAAATGGTATCAAAATGATCTATTAATGAAATCGTACTTTAATTATGTCTTCAATTCTCCATATACTCTAAGGCGGCCACGTGGTCCCCATGCGGTCCTTCCTCCACCCAAAAATGTACAGCAATTTTAACTATAAGCAAGTCGTGAACGCCACCTATTGGCCCCCTAAGAAAATCAGCGTAATTGGACAACTGCATTTTCGCAGATGGGTGAGGAAACCAGTTAGATTATTCTTATTTCCATTTTTTTTTTCTCATAATTTAAAATGATGAGTCCTTATGGAATAGTAAATTCACCTTCAGCTGGAAATGAGTATTTCATGAAAAGGAAAATTGACCCGAAATTCATTGTAAGGGAAGACGATGAAAACCAACTTGCCTACAGTCCTCCCCCAGAGCAAAAATGCCGCCGCCCGTCATTGACGATATGAAGACCCAGGCATACCAACAATATAAAATGCAACATCATACTTTGGACAAGAACACCGCAGTTCTGAGCATAGAATGATGGAATCAAAAATGAATATATGAAATTCAGGTATCTGAGCTTACTACAGACTGCGTGAAAGACCAAACTGCCTTTAATTCATCTGCTTTAAAAGCTGCACAAGAGATTGGCAGTCCCGACAACCTTTCTGTTGCTGTTCGTTGACATGAAGAAGGTCCTTCCTTCCTGCCATGTTTCACTCTGACTAAATACATGCAGGAAACAAATACTTAATACTTTTAACCATTTTTTTCGGGATATTCTTCGAAAATAAACATACTCAGTATCATTCTAGAATAACAAACCATATTTAAAATGTTTTAGATATATTATAAATATTCATCATAAACAGATCATGCACAGATGCTTCCTTAATTCAACTGTAGAAATCGATGTGCAAAGGAACCATCATTCTAAGAGACCAAATGATCTTCAAATTATTGGGCAATGCTTATTAAGGTAGGAAGGACCATTGTGGTCACATGAAGAGGATTGTCAATGAACGGATCAAGTACAGGAATGATGACTGAAACATGTTGGAATAATACATTTTTTCCCAAGCAAATTACATTAAAATGTAAACATTTCCATCTTCAAAATGCATATAACTTGACTTTAATTTCATTCTGAAAGAGTTGACTGACGATATTGAGGGAAAACTTTCTTTGTATTCATCCTGATTACTGAGAAATGCCGTTCATTGGTTTGACATCTTTTAGAGGACTGAGGCGAAACTGCTCTGATTGCGGGAGCCTTCTGCTCTGAATCAGCGATATTATGCAGTTGCGACTACAATGTGTATTCGTCCCTGGCGGGCCAAGAAGCTGCCTCTTATCCAGTTAGGAAGGGGAATCAATTTGGCTCGCGAAGAGATCCTGAGGCTGCAGCTTTGCTTCCTGACGAATGTGACGGAGGTGAGAAAAGGTCTCGTTACTAAACACGACACAAACATCACGATAATTATACTGAGCAATGTCTCTGAGAGATACATTACGATACGAACGCCTCCATTCGGCGACATTTCCCAAGCATCGGTCCCTTCTTTTTTTTTTTCTTTTATCTTTATCTTTCCGTCCCGTTCTCAATTTTTTCATTATTTAGGTTGTAAAACAACCTCCCTCTCCCCCCCACCCCCTTCACCAAAGAGCTTCCTAAATGCCTGCTTCAGTCACCTTCCACTTACGGACGGGACAAAGAAAAATGAATTTACATGAATTGCAGGTGACTTGCAAGATGCAGAAAAGATCGTGATGCAGACATCATACATTTTATACATTTTATTATACTCTCATTACGTTGTAAACTACCACCCACCCGCCCCCCCCCCCCCACCCACCAGAGATAAAAAAGAACTTGAAAGCAAAAAGGTTTGAAAGGCGAAACAGAGGCAAACCTCAAAGCAGTTGAAGAAGCTCTAGGAATCAATTGTTAGGAGACGGTTGAGATAAGTAAGGTGGAAGAAAGAGAATATGAAAGGAGGTACAGTAAAGGAATGAAAAGGGTTATAGCAGCTAGGGGCCATGGAAGGGACGCTGCAAAGAACATTAAAGTAATGCCTACAGTGCACCACGTGTGAGGTGCACTGACGGCCCTACCCCACTACAGATAGACGGAGAACTTGGTAGTTCGGTGTGAAAGACAAAACTGCTGTCTAGGATAGGCCTAGAACTGCATATTTCGGCTATTTTATTATGCCTCTTGACTGATAGGCCTACAGTGTAAAAATATTAATATTTCCCTGTTAAGGTGGGGAAACCCCTTAGTTCTGGAACCATTTCATGACAGTCTCTACAAGTTCGCGTGAGGTAGACCCTTTCCTACTCATTTATCGAATTTATCATTATCCTAAGAGGCAGTAGGTATATATTAAAGAATCAATAATAACACTGAAATCGCTTTATAAAAGA
>JANJGK010004724.1:55000-57162 GCA_039081455.1 Macrobrachium rosenbergii | reverse complement strand
AAAATTAGATGCAGAGACTTATTAATACAAGAGGCACATCTGCATAATAATGATCCATGTTAAATAAACAATATATTAACTAGTATAAAGACAGCCAAAATGTTTTTGTATCATGATATAAAATTAAATGTATAATGAGGCTATGATTTACCACTGTGGAGGAAGAAAAGCAAAATTATTCATACAAGCCTACTTAACATGTAGTAGGCTACTATTACAATCAATGAGAACCTTGGCACTGGATTGTTTTGACCAGCTCCTCAAATCTGGGTGATTTTGATGATAGACTGCATCTTAGGTCATCCTCTGGTTGCAGGCGGTTACTGTACTTTGTCTGTGTGCCTGTGAGGGCTGAAAATCCTGCCTCACACAAGAAAATTGTAGCAAAGGGAAGGAGTGCTTTCGGGGCTGCGCATCCAAGAGTCGACTTTTCTTTGTATACTTTTACCCAACATTTTCTATAATAATAATATAGTAATAATAATTATGATAAGAGAATTGGGGAAATAATAAGCTGGGAAAGTTATAACCCTGGGGAACCACTGAAATGGTTTGGTGAACCAACTTTGTGTCGTGACCCAGGGGTTAAGAACCACTGGTTTAGAGTCTGGGGGAAACGTGAACCCATGCCACTCGGATGTGGCGGGTTCGCGTCTCCCTCAGGGCAATGAACAATCACTGGCTCTGTATCATGATCAGTTACTACTGCAGTGTGGGGTCCGCGGTGGGAAGTTGAAACCAACATTCTTTGGAAGCATGAATTTCAAGTCGGTGGTCCCTGTGCACCCATCAGTCTCATCTTGTCTCTGAAATTTCTTCTTGGCATGGGCCATGAATGAGATGAACTATTTGCCGTAATACAACTACCGTTTTCCATTTGAACAAAACATTTTTGCTTTATAATTAGGAAGATGAATAGGCTTCCACTACGGTATCTTGGTTAACGAAATTTTTCATACGTATTTCAGTAACTTATATGGAAAATGTTTACCCTCTAGCTTCGTCGAATTTAGGGTTGTATTTAATGTTTTGATACTGCAAATTATTCTCTCAAACTGGAAGTAAACTTGTAAACCGCCCGTTAGCCTGTCTTCACTGGCTAACTTCTACACTGATATTTTCTGATTAGAATGTTTCTTTGTTTTTATCACTATGAGAAAAATGAAGTATTATTTTCCTTTCCTGTTTCCTTCGACGCCGCTGATCTTTTTTTTTTTTTAATGAAAATCGTTGTCGTTTTAGTAGCACCAGTTATCACCGAAGGCATCATTAAAGAACATAACGTTTATGGGTTATCTCAAGAACATTTTTACTTCAGTCTCCCAAATTTAAGCTCTTTGTCTCTCCCCTTAGGAAGTTATTCTGATATTTCAAAGTTAAAATATTCATGTATCTGAATGAATATTTTCACATTTTTTTACTCGCTTTAAATCGGGACTATTTTGATTGATAACAGCGTGGGCAAGACAACAAAGAAAACGCTGGGCCATCTGTTATCGCTGGATTCACATTTCAAATACAAGTTCAGGCTCAAGTGTAATCCTGAGATTGTCATGACACTCGTATATGCATGTTTTGAAATGCATACAAGGGCTCTCAGTTCAGTTGTAGCCTTTAAACGGGTAAAATTTATTTACCATCTGGATAAACAATGTTAGATGTTTAATATATTCGTTAGCTGTATTTCTGGTTGTAACAGATAATTTTAAACTTACTTGTAGACGCTCAAAATATGTGAAAAAAAACAGAAAGGAGTGAGGGGAATAAAATCAGTGAAAGGAAAGGACTGGGGATTTGTGGAAATATTGCTTGTTACTAATAACAATATTACCTTCATTTGATATACTTGGCTATGATATAATGATCAAGCCTTTATCTATTAGGAGAGAAGCTTAAAGTGATCGTAAGAAGAGCAACTGGCCCTGGCTCACTTTTCCCACTCTAACTTTACTTTATGGTTCTCTTTCCCTCCCTGCAATACTTGCTGGTGTCTCCTACTACTTTAATAGTTGGCAGTTTCGTTGCACTGAAGCTCATTCCCGAGCAAAAATTTTCGCAGTCTGCATTTCTTTCGATAAATGCAATTATTTTTCAATATTAGTAATTTTTGTCTTATTTGATGCTAACTGCTACCATGCCAACCTGAGCTGCAGCATAAGAGT